>WAAG01078149.1:22421-35935 GCA_013390105.1 Tichodroma muraria
CTGTGGCCTCATCTGCTGAAAATAATCAGTTCTGACAGTCGTAGACTGGAATCTCAGTGGGAGGGGATGTGAAGGAATCATACCTAGTCTTAACTGTGCTCAGTCTGTGCAGGGTGCAGACAACCCACTAAATGACAAAACTATACTCAGTGTGTAAACACAGCATGTAAGATCAGATTTTGTTTTTTTAAAATCACACATATAAGATTTGGATGCCATATAGGAGACTATCATATAAAACCCCTCAAAAAACCTAGAAGGACCCCAGCATAACCATCCACCCAATTCATTGTTATGGCAAAGAACTTGTTACATATACCCAAGTATCAGTAAGCTAATAACAACAAAAAAAAAAGTAACAAGCAATGGAGAAAGGAAATGAAAATAAGATTCTGTGGCTATATTATGATCCGTNTGCTTTATGAACTGGTTAAATCAACTCATCCAGGCTGAAGAGAACTAAATCACTCCAAATATCAGAGGACATGGGAAGCAAAACAAGTCCTGATAAACACATTTTGCCTCAAGATGAAATCGTTCGCAATGCACATTGTTCACATCACAAAAAAAAATAAAAATCTATGTGTATTTAAATAAAAGGTACTTTATATATGCAAAAAGCAGTTTAGGACAATTAGTTTTACTTCTAACCCTGTGGAATAAATAATGGAGAAGCTGACACATCAGTCACACAGGAATTTTATTTTTTAATCAAACTAAATGTGTACATTTATTTCTGAACAACAAAATGTATAGCAGCAGATTTTTTTATCCTAGTTTCACTAACTCCAGGCTGAATCACCTATGTTAATAAAACATACAGCTCTATGGTTGTGCCTAGTGGCAATATTGATTTGACCCAGAGAGGAGAAAATCCAATTGCGGAGCACTGTGTTTTCCTGCTTTTATTGCCAGCAGCACCTTTGACTAATTTACCTACTTTTGCTGCATATAGAAAGCCTATTTGATTTATCCTCAACTTCTCTTTTCAAATCATGTGCAAGTGACTACACATGTTCGTAATAGTGTCCTGACAAATTACTCTTGACTTCTATTTTATTTCATCTTAGATTTGTCCTGCGGTGGTTTATGCAGTAACAGGGAATACGAAATGTGCTGTGTTAAAGGCTTGTCACTTGACATTACAAATCTAACCAGCAAAAACGCAATCCATCTGTTGAACACTTCCAGCTAATCTACAGTGGTCTCTAAGGACTGTAATAATTCACCTTAACACACAGTAAAAAAACACCACAGGCCATCAGAACAGACTTAAAGCACCACTGAATTCTCTGAAACTCAGCACCAAGCACACTCGCTTGGTTTAAAAAGAAGGGGTTTTCCCCATACACTGGGCATATTTTATTGGGATAATAAAAAAATTTCACATCAAGCTCTAAAAATGAGAAACAATAATTAAACTTAATACTGAAGCCTGATACCGAAACACATTAGCCATGCAGAGCTCCGAGGTACAAACTCTGCTCCACTGCCCTTGATCACTGGAGTGAAAAAAATTGTATTAAAATACAGCTTGTCATCAAGAAACAAACACCAACACCATAAAAGCTTCTCTAAGGAAGACTACGTGTAAGATCTGTTTTTTGACATTTCTCCTATTACAAGGATTTCTAAAACTTGGGGGGCTCACTTGTTTATATGAAACATACACATACACAGTAAACACCTAACTAGGCACATGATACCAGTTCACATAAAATACACTGAATTTCTTAACACAATTGTTATACTGCCATGAAGAAGACCAAAATTAATTAACCCAAGGCAATTATATGGCAAGTTGTGAGGCTTACTTAGAGAGGTTCAGAACTAAAGATCTGCATTGCAACTTCAACACTGCAATGGGGGTCCAGGCTCTGAAAAAGTGCCAAGACTCTAAAGAAGCAGGCGACCACTAGAGTGACAACTGTGACAATTTCTGAAAAAGCAGCAGCCAAAAGCAGAGGAAAAAAGGAATTAAAGATGGGAAGATGTAGGAATAACAGTTACACATTATAGCAATACAACTTTCCCAAAGAGGAATAACAAGCAGGAGTTAGGTAGCACAAATGTATACTTTTGTACTTTTGATGGTATCAAGTAATTTATTAGTACAAATGTTGCTTGAAAAAGAATGTGTTTTCTTGGGGAAAACTCTAAAACAAACTGTTAATCTTGTGAGGGCACAGGGGCATGTGTAACAGGAATAATTTTGAGGTTTCTCTAGTACAAATATCGAGAAGCCAAATCAAAGCTGAAGTTTAAATAAGATATAAATCTTTCAAACTAGAAAATTTAATAAAGCAGAGAAGGAACAAGAAAAGGGATAATTGCATGATTTCTCTTATTATGAAAAATATTTTAGTAGCAAAAAAAAGGCCTAACAAATGCAAACTACTTTAATGTGAATGTATAAGTCAAATTTCATCAGTGACTAAGGCTAATAGAAATAAAACAAACACCCAAGTTGACTGTTACCAACTTGATATTCTTATGTCCCGTTTGAAGCAGGAACTCATGAAGGACTGTCAATCTACCTCTCAGTCCCCAAAAGAAACAAAATGCTTTAACCTGCCAATCTTACTAATACTGACTAACATCCTACTGACTTGGCCATCTCGACTGCCATGGGATCAGCTCACAAAAAAAAATATTTCTCGTTAGCAAAAGGTGCCATGCTTTGCCTTCACTACATTCAAGCATCCTCAGAGTTGCTCACATATAAGGTAGTTAAAGGCTCAGAAACAAGCACAAACATGCTCAGTCTTTTTAGGATACTACTCCCTGAACAAACAAGATTTAATTCACATTACACTGGTAAACCATTTTCAGAAACCTGAATGGGCAGCACTGGAGAAACACAGAAAATGACACCTAGAAACTGAGAAACTGTAAACACATGGACAGTATTCAAGCAGTGATGACCAACCAGAATTTTAAGGGATAAACATTTAGGATATTGTTAAGCTCACTTTAAACACATGAAAATCTTTGTCTCTAGCTCAGGAAAAACAGTATTTCCAGAACAATTTTTTTTCTCCCAGTGAAGAAAAGGGTTGTGACAGTGCTTGAGGAATACCTGTTAGAGAACTGAGCAACTGGTATGTCAGCACTTGGCCTACTTTTTCTGCCTAGCACGTCTATAAATGTGAAGGGGGGAAAAAAAAAATCAATTAAGTTTAAATTAAGCTGACTGATTTCCAAAAGCTAATTTTAAAGATTTTTAACCACGAGTTTCCAACAAGCTTGAAACTTGTATTTGGGCAGCTTACATGCAACCTAGTATTGGACAGCTAATTAATGTTTCAGGAAGCATGCACACAGTCACTATGCCATCAGCTTATTATCTAACAGCAAGAGAGAATGCAGCCTGGGCAAGAGAGGACCTTGAGGCATTTGCAGATAACCATGCAAAAACCCATGTTGGATTTACAGAAGAGGGAAGTTTTCAGCTGGTCTGAAGAGAAGAGGGTACAGTGAACAACCTGTTCCACCCTACAAGGATGCCTGATACAACAGTATGGTGCTATGGGACAAATGAGGTGATCAGGGAAGTAGAGGGAACAGAAGGTTTTACTGGTTAAGGTCTGTAGGTTAAAACAAAACCAAAAGAGTCCGTACGTGCTAAACATTTGTTTATGTTAGGTGCTTTCTGCTACAACCACCTGATGATCTCTCATAGGCAAACTCCCATTATTGACCAGTTACCAGGGGCACTAAAATCTTACATACCAGTAATGTAGAGAGAGAGCCCTTGCAGTTCAGGCACTCCCCTCTCAGACAGCCCTAGAAAACCTCTAACGGGTTTCATTGCAGGTTTACCTTATGAGCCTTCCAACTACTCCAAAGCAGAATTTAAATCCAACATCATTACTCCAATGTATCGCTGCATTATCACTATCATCTAATTTACCCAATATTAAAAAGTTCAACAAACACCCACACATCCCTCGACAGGTGCTTTGCCACTGCAGCAACAGTCTCAAATATTTTTTAAGTTGTGTAAAGGGAGAAGCTTCAAGTCAGATCAGATGGTTCTCCCATGCACAAGCGTACAGTGGTGTTTCTCTTAATAGCCAGCAGACTGCCCCAGGCAGGGAATACACAGGGTATTTTCAAGACCATCAACACTTCTTGCACTGTATAGGTGGAGAAGCTGCAATAAATTTTATGTGACTTTCTCTAGGTAACCGGAGCACTCTTGGGAAAGAAAACGCTCCCAGCATTTACTGTGATAATCATCAGTTTTACCATTAGCACTGAGTTGCAGTTACAATAGAAGAAGAAAAGGAGAAAAAAAAGACCACGGAATCTAGGAGCGAATAAAATGAGAGCACAGGAAAAGGAAGCCATGTCCTCAAAATAACCTCTGGGCTCTCATCGTTCCCTTTCGGGATTTTCTACGTTCATTTGTTTTCAAAGGCAAACAACCTTTCCATCTGGAGAGTTACCGCGTCCCCCTCGGAGGGGGGTACAGGTACCTACGGAGAGGGGGCCCAGTTATTTGCAGTTAACACTCGGCTGTTCACGGAGTTTACTGCCAGCAATTTGCACCTCGGCAAAGCCCGGTCCGGCGCAACCCAGCGGCAATTACCAGGTCAAGCTGTCAAGAACAACCTCCGTGATTCGCTCAACTTGTTGCCACCGGGGAGGTGACAGAGGAGCCTCGTCCTCAGTCCCACCCCGCGGAGACCTCTCACTGGCATCTGATCCCTTTCTCCTCTGCCAGCCTGGAGCCACCAGGACAGAAGGCGATGGTGTTTCACAACGCTGAGTGCTCAGCACCCACCCAAAGCAAGCGGGTCCAGGAGGGGATCTGGGGCAGCCCCACGACATGCTCCATCCCGGGACACTGGGGGACTTGCCCTCCCCTGTGCCATCCCCATCTCACAAAAGTTCGCTTGTTGCCCCTGCCTTCTGGGCATCCCATAGTAACAGAAATACTGTCCTCTAACAAGAAATGGATATACATATATGTATCTGCATACATCTTCACACACTGAGTTTTGTGCATATGTCCTTCTGCTATTTCTCCCCTCTATTACTCTGGGATTATTATAACTTCTTAAACCTGTGACAGGCAAAATCCTTCTGGAAGCCCCATCTGATTTGCTATAAGCAAGACTGTCCCCCACGTTTAATCACTTGGAGTCCCTACGGCTCAGCAGCAAGAGCATGAGGAGCCTTATCTCACACCACACAGCAAAGGTGGCTTCCTAAACACACAACACTGAAAAGTCTGCTAAAGTGATGCAAAAACCCCTGTGACATGTTGCGTACGTCATTAGTCTTTCAGGGTCAGGTCAGTTATCCAACTTACCTTGAGTCTGAGAACTTACACGAAAAAAATAGTTGCTGTAACACTTGCTTAAAAAAAAAAACGAACACACAAACATTTCGAACAAATATGGAAAATCATAACACAAGGTGCTGCGGTACATCAAGATTTTACATCTGCAATTATCAAATTCTTCTTTATGATGAATTCACCCTCTACACACTTACAGAACCCACACACTTTCCACATTCTATTTAACAGATGTGCAAGAAAAAGCCATTAAAAATTAATGCTGAAAAGCCATGAAGCCACACTGAGTCCACAATTCAAAAAGCAGTTAATATCACAGGATAATAAAGATCTCCTTACTGCACAGCAGGGGAAATATTTCACAAAAAGAGAGTTATGACCAAAAATAGATAAAAGGCAAAAGTCCCTTCCAACAGCTGCCACAATTTCACCTATACACAGAACAGGAAATAGCCAATATCCCTGTGTGGTAGCTGCTAGGCAACATTTACTTATCGATGGTAATCCAGGCTATGCATTCACACACATATGCATACCTGCACATGCAAACACTCTCTGAAGAACTTTCAGTCTTGCCAGCTCTTAACAGTGTTCCTTTAAGCATCTGAAAGGACTGATTAACCCTCCTTAATACAATCTGTGTAATCTACTGTGAATCTTGCAGATAACTTATAACTGTTAACATTATTAACTCAGCATAGCTCTACCCCTGCTCCCCCCACCAGCCTCATACCACAGAGCTCAATTTCAGCGTTCTTTCACTACTGCCCTAGCAGACTTGTTTCCACAGAGTTAAGCAGCAATGGTGAGCTTCTGATACAAAAAACTCAGTTTTAAGGAGTGATTCTGTTTTATGAAAAGACTTTTACCCGCATTTTATACTTCTCTTTATCAGTACAGATCAGTAGTCACAGCACACACTCAATGCATACAACACCTTGGAAATACCCATGACCAGAGAAAAAATATGAAGGATACTGCTGCATCCTAGAAAATCCTTTCTTTATACTATCTGTGAGAGAAACAGACATAAGCTGTGTCACTATGTTATTACTAACATTTAGGATAAATTAACTTCTAACACTACTATGCCAGTTTTTAGGCTTCTGACCACTTTTTTTTATGTCAACAAAACAGTTTCCTTTTAAGCTGTGATGTTTAGTGTTTTCCTGAGAGAGGATGTCAATCTATCATATGTTCAGACAAAAGCCTCATTTATAGTTGAAGAAAATGTAATTTCAACACCTTGTATTTACTGAAGAAAACCTTAGAAAATGGTCTCAAAGACTCAAAGTCAGCAAGGGCCCCCAAACACAAGGAGCTGCCTTGGCTATAGGGAGAAAAAGCAGAAGTATGCACACTACCAACCACCTTCTTTATTACCAGTGCCACTTTTTCCATCATACTACTTAATTTTTCAGTGTCCTTGAAGGGCACACAAAGGTGGCAGGCATGTATGGTTCTCAGCAATTTCCAAGCTGCCTCACACGTGGCTCATATCCTTTACCTTCACTAGCAGAGCTCAGGTTTATTATTTAAGCAACATAATAGAGGGAAACCCAATATGAAGTATCAAGTGACTTTGAGCTTCCTATCAACCAGATCACAAAAAACAACAGCATCACAACTGTTCTGAGCTGGAAGCAGAGGAGGGGAGGGTAAAACCCCAGAAAAATTGCCCCAGGCAAGAGAAATTCAAGCCTCAGGCTGCAAAGAACAGCAACACCTCCAATCCAGCACATCTGGGCTGCACCGCTCTGTAGAAATAAAGATTATTAGTATCTTAAGTAGTCTGGAAGTAGTCTGATTCCTAGAAGCAGCTTCCAATGGAATTTTAAGGGACACTACAATCAGAAAAATGTAGCACAAGCAATTTTATCTACGAAGACAGTGTTTACACCTTTCACCTCAGTAAAAAGCAAAACCTTGGCAAGGAGTTCCACTATAAAACATGAAAAGGAGCCATATGAGCTCCACTGCAAACTCTGGAATGGCAATAATATTAAATGCTGGACTAAGGACTCTCTTACTCTGGTTTAGTAGCAGCTTTTCATGTAACTTATTAAAATAGCTCTGAATCACTGTTCAAACATACTTTGGTGGAGGCATCAAATTACTCTGACAAACCTGTTTGTCTCAGAGTACCATGAATTAGTTCAGTGATGAATGGCCGATCAGAAACTGGAGCCCTATGGGAACTGGCACAGTCACTCACCAAAAGAATGCTACAGTAAAACAAATTGTGCTCTTCAAACCTATAGCAATAGTCTGCATTTTAAAGCTGGGCATCCAAACGAATGGTCTTGCTTCACAGTGCTCAGAAAACAGGCAGCTCCACAAATTATAAAGGGAGAAATAGATGCTTACTACCTGGAGGAAGGAATTGGAGAAATCCAGCAGTTATAACACAGTAGCTTAACACAAGTCTACGTAATCGAGCACCTCAGTTGCAGTATCCAAATCCACTGTTCCTTTAAATCTCAGCATAATGCAGTCTGTATTTCTGCAGCATTAAGATACATAGCAAATACAGAGTGCTAAAATCAGGCATTTTATAGTTTGAACCTCCAAAGGAAGCAATTTCTTTCGATAGTGGAAATATGCATAAGATCTGCTAAGTTGAACATTAACACACAGTAGTCAAGACCAGAATTTCCCCCAAACTAAATTTGTATTCAGTGATGCTACTTTCCAAGCAGCAATACAAAAACACGCACAATTGAAAATAAAAAGAGTATTTGCTGCATTTCAAACTAGTAGATACATGATTCCTTGTGAATTTTGACTCTAAGTCATTCTCACGAGGTAGAGGCAACAGACCCTTTGAAATTGGCTCAGCACAATGCAGGCAGGAACTAAGCAAACTTCTTCAAACAGCTCTGCCAACAGCATTCAGCTCCAAGCTGCAAAACTCCTGCTGTTTCAAACTTAGGGCTTCCTGTGAGCAGACTGTTGATTACACCAGGTTGTATGGCAGGTTTTTGATATGTGCTCAGGCAAAAAGAATAAGAATGAAACCTGCCCACTAGTCATGTTAAATACAAGATTTCACACCAGACCAAAAAAAACCACTTTGCCATCTATTCATTCCCTTGCCCTCCATTAAAGGGAAAATTCACAGTAGTACATTGTACACATGCCCCGTTCAGAGTGCACAACTCATGCACACATTACCAGACACACTGCTATCACAAAAGATAAGTGGGAGACAGCACCATGCCGACATCTTATCTTCAAACAGAGGAGATATGCACAGCCAATAAGGGCAGAGTGGTGAAATTCAGGGCTGTGGCACATTTAATGGGGTTCTTTATCCCCAGTTATGCTTGTAGATTACAGAACAGTTGACGCAGACACGGAAAATGAATTATAACAATTTCACAGGCATCTTTCATATTGATTTTTATGAGACCAATCCAGAGGAATCAAACTTATACAAGTTTCTGTAAAATTTTTCCAAGGGAGACCCCTGGGTATCAGCCCAGGCAAGGAAAGAGCAAAGGCTACCATATCAAGCAGCAGCCAGGTCATTGTACACCTCGCTGCACACACCCCCCCTCAGTATGTGCCTGCTGCCATGGGAAAGCCATGGGGAAATAGCAAGGGAAATGGAAGACATAGGACCTGCAGAAAGCTCTCCCTTACTCCCATAATACTTGTTTTTTATTTATGAATTTGAGCAGAGGCCTTTTCTGCCTAATCAAGTGCAGCCCCCTTGCTACCTCGTAGCATCACAGCTGTGAATCTCCTAATTGCATCTTTAGTATGCAAAAGGTAAGAAATGTTCATGAAAGATGACAGGAAAGGCTTCACTGGTTGGTCACAAACATGGACAAGAGGGTTTTTCCTCAGGGAATGGCCAGTACAGAAATCAGATGTTCAGAATATATTTCTGGCCATATGGTTCAAAGCGATGAATAATGTGCTTCGGAAAAGAAGGATGACAAAAATAATACAGCACTGCAGTAAAGCACCAAATTAAACAAATAACAGGTGGTGACTAAAAGTGACCATGATTTTTAATGAGCATCTCTTTATGAATGCACATAATGCAAAGTGGTTTCCACTGCTTTGTAACACACCACTCCTCATTATGGACTAAAAATATCTCAGTTACATAGAGCCAGATGTGTAAGCTCTCGCTCTTTGGATCTCTCATAGAATTTATTTTTGTGAGATTTGGCAGCCAAGCAACGTGAACCATAAATTCTGAACTGTTAATACTCACAAATTCTTTAATTAACACTAACTTTTTTCACTAGGGAATTTTTTTATTAAATATTGATGTGTGTTTTAATAAACTTTGATGTGTTTCCAGTGCATCTGCCTCATCAAGTGTTCTACTCTTCACATGTATATAATTGAGGAGGACAGCAGTCCAGTGGTTAATACAGAAGACAGTGTTTGAATTCCTGAGTCCAGACAGACATGAAACACAGATCAACAGCAGTTCTTCAAAGTGAGTTATTGCATTCCCAAGCTCTTCCCAAACCAGTCTACATAAAATCCAGTGGCCAAGAATGAGACACTACTCCATACCAGGAAGTACTGCTATACCATGTGGTATTAAAACACCATAAGAACCAGGGTTACTTATTCAACTGAGAGAAAGCTAGAGAAATCATTACAGAGACCAGTAATCCAAGAAGGGAAGACTAGTTTAAATGGCCTATTTCTGCAATGGAGGAAGTCTCAGAAGGAATGCCAGGCAGTTAATACTGTCAGGAAATGAGAGTTTGTGGTATTAGAGCTACAGTGCAATGAAGTATGTTCAGCTAAACCTGCAGTCTGCTTTGTCTCATCAGAAGGGCAACACTATCTCAAGAACTGTGGCAGCAGTTTAAGCAGTTACTCAAGCCTGAATCTTCTTGCATGAAGGAAGGTCAGTGTTACAGAACATGAAAATAAATGTGTTCCTCCTCTCAAGTGCAGCTGTCTTGTTAATCTCAAAGATGACATATTCTTCACGTATCAGTCACCACTTTAAAGCCTTGATTCATACAGAGAGACTTAGGAGCACATGGCAGGTTACTATTTCAGCAGGTTGCTTATTTCTGCAATGCATAATACTCCTTGTAATTCTTAATTGCTTTACTCCTCAAGGGCATACAGCCTATGTCTTGGGAACTGGAACAGACTTGCTCTGAATATCAAAGAAAAATTAATGACTTGTCATTAAAAAGGTGAGAGGTAGTAGTTAAACTCTGCCCTTTTCTAGCTGGTTCCTTGGAAGGACAATAATTTTTTTTAATTGCTATTTTTCCCTTTTAATAGTTGTTTTGATGATATGCTAAAAAAATAAACAAAAAAGGCTTGTCTCCACTCTGAAAACAGAAATTTTAGGATGCTGTGTATTTAATGTTGTATTACTCAGTATGGTTGTTCTGTTAAGCAAACTTTGATGGCTTCCCAAGTGCCAGGAAATCAGTTCATTCATAATTTCTCTGATACAGCAGCAGTGTGTGCCAAATATGTGCAACTCAAAAGGGCCTGTATCACACAGAGAATGATGATTAAACAAACTGGGAGTGTTTAAATTGACTAACAGTGCAAAAACCTCCCTCTGCCCCCAGTAAATGCAGCGAGCTGATCTCAGTTAACATTAAGAGCCAAATTCCGCCTTTTTATGAACACACAGCTTCCCTAAGGCCTTAAGATTTGCATCACAGCTTACAAAAATTTAAAAGTCCTCTAAAATCCTTTCCTAATTTAAGACTAGCAGAAGAAGTTCAGAACACCCTTCTAGGAGACTTCTTGGAACACCAAGCAAAAAGCACTGCACTTTATCGTGACACTTGAATGCTTCTTTACATACACAGAGTAATTAAATGACATAGCTTATGCCAGCCAGCTAGATACCAACAGGACAGATTACTCTGAGATAAACTCTGAGGCTCATGAGTGTATGTGGGGAGGAGATGCCTTGTTGAAGCAGCTGCCCATGGCTGCAATTCTCTGCAATGGGGGAGGAAACTTATTCAGTGGGAACTTCCTTTTGTTTTGTAAGATTGCAAAGTTGCAGTTTCTTGAAGCAACTCCAAGGGAACACACACTAACTGAGCTCCCTGCACCTCACCAGGGGTCTCTGCTTCCAGGCATGGTCCCTACTGCCTGAGGTCTTGTGCCCTACCCCACATGTGCCCAGCTGGAAAGGTTTTGTGCCCACCACAGCCACAACACACCCAACAGACAGAAAAACAGTCCTTAGAACCTGGCACTCATTTGACAAGCTGCAAGGTCTAGGAATTTGGGAAGTTGTACATTTCAGTTTGTACAGATGCATGCTTTAAGGAAGTCAAAGTCACCATCAACACCAGCAGATCTACCTGGCAATAAAGCAGACTCCAAAGTTCAAATCCATCAAATGGGATCATATCTCAGACTTTCCCCTTCGCCCAGGTAAATCTACCAACATCCAGAGTGCAGATATTCTGGGGTCTTTTCCTCTGACCACTGTTCATTTAATTCATTTCATGTTCTTAACTTCTCACCTGAGTCACACAGATACACTCTAATACCTCTTTTTCTTGTTTTGTGAAACTAACTCTTTTCTTAAAAGTGGCCTGAAATCTTCCATTTGGGGCAATTTAAACTTTCATCTGACAGCTAAGAAGGTAGGAAAGGGGAAGAAGGACTTAAAAAAAACCAAACCCTAGTCCTGGTTGAAAGTGGAGTAAGACAACAGTGAAAACAAGATTATTATAGTGCATAAAAATAGTTTAAAAATCCATCCTATGTACTCATACGTAATTTTTGTTGCTGCAGAATCAAACAGATGTTTGAAATACTAAAGTGTTAGATTAAACACCTCAAACATATATATTCATATAATATAAAACATCATATTTCATACTGAACTGACCAGTATGAAATACTAAGCAGTACATTTTTGCAGTTTAATCTCTTTCTTTACACTCAAGCACCCTTCACTGTAACTCTTAGACTAACTTGATAGTACCAGCAATCTCTGTTTCTGGAGAGAAAGGAGTTCCAGGAATGTATCTCCAGACCTGCACACTTGTCCCTTTCACAATTTGTGGGTACCAGGTTAAGCAGGACCCATTCCTTATCTCAGCAAAGAAATGACAACAGCTGTACACACCCCAACAAAAGAACACTGCAGTCAAACANGTGGGGGAGTTTGTGTGTGCGTGAGATTTATTTTTAGTATGGCTCTGTTCTGGGGATGAAAAACAAGGACTGAGTATTTCCCAGCCTCTGCTTATGCAGATATATCTTTCAGCACCTCTTTACCAGTCACACAAACTACTCAAACTGCAACACTAGATATTAAAAACAAAACAAACAAACATAGAACAAAAACAAAAACCCCATACACAGAACAGGAAACCCCCACAAATATAATGACTTAAATCTGGTGTTGACCTGATAACCTCCTTTGGCACACTGGTCAGACAGCTGCTTTAAAATCCCAGATTCACTGATTCAAAATTACCACACACAGAAAAAGCTTATTTAAAACAAAGGCCAATCTGCTTGTCACCTCCTTTGCATATTAAGTACAGTTGGTGGAAGCAGCTGAAGCATTTTACTTGAGTTACTGCTGAAATTTTAAGCTGAGAATTATATGCTACCTATTACAGAAAAAACAGCTAATCAGTAATTTGTTTATGTTTTAAGCACCTTTCAGAGGCATTTATCCAACTAAAACCAAATCACCCTTCACCATTAACTTTCTTGACTTACAAAACACTTGAGGGAATTAAGATTAATGCAACCTGAAGGGAAAGACTTGCATGAGTATCAGTAAGATCAAAGTGGCTTGTGGGTTTGGGGTTTTTTTGTTGTTGAAGTTGGGGGTTTATAATATATTTGGTATTGAAGATTATTCCTTTAGAGTCTCAAGAGTTATTGGTAATTATATCTACTTATTACACTTACAAGTATATTTCTACTTGCTTAAAAGCCTACTGAAAAGAAGTTTTAAATAAGTTG
This sequence comes from Tichodroma muraria, assembly GCA_013390105.1. NCBI lineage: Eukaryota > Metazoa > Chordata > Aves > Passeriformes > Sittidae > Tichodroma > Tichodroma muraria. The sequence continues at coordinate 35,686 of WAAG01078149.1, forward strand.
TCCTTTACAAATGGGTGACAGTACAAGCCTGACTGCAAAATTCGTGTGCTAGAAGAGCACAGCAGTTTACTGGGTTAAAAAAACAACTGCTTTTTACTCTCTCATGCCAACTCAGCTCTCTCATCTGAGCATGTCTCTCTTACAGCAGGTTTGGCACAGCACCCAAAGCTTCCGAAATTAGGTGTCCTGCTAAGCTCAGGACTGGGAAAGCAAGCCAGTGTATCTCCTGCAGATATTCAAGAGGCTGCCA
>WAAG01078150.1:18419-34717 GCA_013390105.1 Tichodroma muraria
CACAGAAAAGACATTGAGCTCCTAGAGAGTGTCCAGAGGAGGCCACGAGGATGGTGAAGGGTTGGGAGGGGAAGCCGTGTGAGGAGAGGCTGAGGGCACTTGGTCTGGAGAAGAGGAGGTGGAGGGGAGACCTCATTGCAGTCTACAAATCCCTTGTTGTGAGGGGAAGAGGAGGGGCAGGCACTGATCTCTCTGGTGACAGTGACAGGACTTCAGAGAATGGCCTGTAGTTGTGTGATGTGAGGTATCGATTGGAGTTTTACTTTTCTTTCCAATTCTCTTTCCCAACAAGGAGGCAGGGGAGAGTGAGTGATTGGCTGTATGGTCCTTAGTTGCTGTCTGGGTTTAAAATGAGAGTGCCAACTCCTTCGCACATGCTGTTAAAACTGTAAAGCATCTCCACCATCAACTGGCCTCTCTAGCAGACTGCCCTCCAGCAATGGACATACCCCTACAATTGCTCTGGGCCTCTTTCAGTCTCTCCTGCTTCTTCTTCAGCACACACTTGCCTTCTGTGACAGCCACAAGACACTGAAGGATCTTCTGCCCAGGAAACCCAAGGCCTTAATTCCCCTGTAAGCCTGCTCAGCATGCTTAGATTTCCATTACTTGATAGTAACTCATCAGTCACTGCAGAAAAATCTATGTGGGACCATGATGGAGGTTCAAAAGTCTGTGGCTTCAGTGGTGACTCATCTTGGAAAGACCTAGATTAATTGGTGGAAATTAGACCCAAACTTTCCATTGATAGCCAGCTAAAAACCCCCTGTGACTGTGATTGTCCTCTGAACTGGAGCAATACTTCAATAGCAGGCGAGGCAGATAAGGCCTAAATCTTGCAACTTCACATGAATGGCATTACTTTGCCCGCTGTACATGAATCATATAAACCCTTGCTAGCAGTATGGAAGAAAGCTGCTCACACAATAATAGGTGACAATGTTAACAACACTTACAGGAAAAAAGGGAACAGACCGACTTATATTGAAAGTATCTCATTGAGATAAAAATGGCTTTCAACAGAAGATACTAGATTTGTATCATAATGAGTAGAATACAGAGTTTGAATCTTAAGGTCACCAAGACAATGCCTCTGTTCTGGAACTGAGTCCTCAGAGGAGCAGCAGGCAAACATAAGCACCAGCAGATGATATTTTGGGGGGCTACACAGTAAAACCAGCAGAGAATGAGGAAGTACATGAATGGCAGGGAGACCCCAGCACAGGGGAGACCAACGTCCCTGCCAACACAGAAGAAAGCATACGGCAGCATGAACATTCAGCATGCTGCAAAAGGCTCTGATGGCAATCACCACCTGGATCATGCCAAAGGTTAGAGGGGGCAGCTCTGGGAGTAATTACTTTAGAGCAGCAGCAGCCATTGTTCAACCACAACCTTTAAGGTGAAGGCAAGGTTTAATGAAACTGTAAAATGAATGAATCTGAATAGTTGTGCAATCCAGCTGTGGTAATAAGGAAAACTGCAGCCTGTGCAAACATGTTATGACTCCCTAGCACATAATGAGTGCAACATGCAGTTTGAGTCTTGAGATCAGCAAGCCAGTGCACCTGCAGTAGAGCCATCCCTAGTGTAAGTTCTTGTACCAAACACACTTATACACGTCCATCCCCCCTATCCACCACCATTCTCCAGCTATTCAGCCAATGAAGCTCAGCTACACTGACCATCACACCACTTCAAGTCACATCACAGCACCACAGCTTCAGGATGTTGCACATTTTCACTGAACCTTATATCCTGTAGCATTATTTCAAACTCCTTTTCCATATTCCCCTTACATATCAACCTCTTTCCACTTTCCACTTTATGATCCACTTTGCAACCCACTTCACCTTACTCTTCAGTTAATTCCTTCCAAGTAGTATCAGACAGCCATCCAATGCTTTCTTGCAACTACAGAATAAACCATCTTTAAACTCTTAATATACAGAAAAAAATAAGGAAAACCGTACATTGAGCCATAAACTCAACAGGACCACAGCACAGTTATCCAGAATATCAGTGGGCAGCATCACTGGCACTGTGTACATCAGGACTGAGCCCAGTACTAAAAAAAATATCAGAGAAATTCAGGGAAAAAAAAGGAAGATTAAACCTCACTTTATGCTCTTATGAGACAGTCCTTGTTTTCTCCTTCTTTGAGCTACCTCCCACAACACTCCCTGAAGAAAGGGATCACTGAATGTTGCTGTTTTTCTCTGGCCAAGACTCAAGTACACCCTTCAGATGAGAGCCTTTAGCTGAGAGAATGAATTCAGGGAATTACTATGCTTGCTGAACTAGAAACCACACATATTTTTATTGTACATAAGTATACATAGGCATCTCTATGCTGATGCAAGTCCAAGATCTGAAGATTATTTTTGAAGTGTCAAATAACACTGAAGCTTAAAACTATGCTTTAAACATATGTTTATATGTTTTAAAAACAGCTATGCTGGATTCTCCTGTTGTAAATAGCACTGAAGCATTGCCACTCCAGAGCACACAAAGCAGACCAATACACCTCCAGCAAGTACATGCAGACAAGCAAAAGGCATTCAGCATGCAGCCCAAACTGGCTTAGTTGTCAGCCTCTGTTTTTCGGTTTGTTTGTTTGTATTGGGGAGGGTAGGGGGGTGTGGTGATTCGTGTGTTTGTGTGCGTGTGTGAGACACCTAATCCAACACATGTGGCGTTTTCTAAATGAACATAAGGAATATGTGTAAATTCTGCTTCGACAAAAACAGTTGTTCTTGAATTAGACAAAGGGCAGTCATTTAAACCATTGTTGCAGCTGCCTGCAAACGCATTCCTGACCATGTAAAGGCAAAATGTGCAGCACTGAGGGCAAGCACTTTCCTGAAAGAAAACAAATGACATCTGTGGTCACAAAATTAGCAAATTAGCTACCACTGAATCAATTTTGTGAGGAACATGTTAGATGTTATGCCCAGAGACAGAATTTCAAAATGAAATATCAGCTGCAAAAGACAGATTTTTTTCCCTGAGGCTTTTCTTTTCCCCCCAAGGAGATTATGTCTACAGCCCTGTGAGTTCCATGTTTTCAGAGATCAGATGTGGCATTTTCAAATTCCCTTTTGGCTTCTCATCTCAGAAGATCTAAGCCCTTCTTCTATTCCAAGTTGCTGCAGATTAAAAAAAGATGTGATTTAAAAAATCACTTAAGTAAATCAGTACAGAACTCACACACCGACATTATGAAACAGGCATAAAACTTCCTTGAAACCACAAAATCAAAATTAATTGAGACTTTGGTTTACACTGAATTCAGAACATTCCAGTTCTCAAACACTGTCAAATATATTAGAACTAGCCCGAGCAGGCCAGGTCCAAGCCCGAAAGTGTGGGATTCAGCTTTCAACAGGAGTAAATTTAGTGTGCATCTCAATAAGGTAGCTGCTGCAGAGATAGGCAGCTTTGCTGCTCTGGGTAGCCCTGTTCTGTGAGATAGGTGACACTTAAAAAGGGAATAAGTAGTTTCAATAAAGTGACTTGAAACTCATCCCTTGAACTATAGAATTGGCTACAACTGCTCAGTTAGGTGAGTTAGTTAGTTAGTCCCCTGTTAGGTGTGCTCTGATAGCTTCCACAAGAGGCTTACACCTGCAGCCAGGCTGTTGGCTGTGTCAATGCAGCTGCAACAGCTGATTGCAAAAATAGTATTCTGTTTCACCTGCACATTTTACAGGTGCTCTGCAAAAGTGAGCCTGCATTTGACCAGGGTGTGCAGGCAAGGGAAAACACCTGGGTTTGCCTCAGACACTGTCTTGCTCTGGGTTTGCTCTGTGCCAGCCACTTGGAAGGCCTGATCCATGAATAGGGCTCCCCACTGTGAGTGAGATAATGCAACAAACCAAAAGTCAAATTACTCCTTTCACATACTAACCTGCTTTCTCCAGCCCAAAAACCTTCAGTATTTCAGGTGTGTTTCAGTACATCAGACGACCAATCAAACATGCACTTACATCTTTTCTTTAGTCTTATTCCCATTGCTAGTGAAGAAAGACAAAGGCACAAACCTGTCCCAGCTGTGGAATGCTGCTGGTGCCTCCCCCCCTAGTGTTCTGTTCAGAACAAGCAAAGGGACTTTTTGTTTTGAATTTTGATGATGAATGCTGGTGCTTGGATATGGCAGCATTCGTTTGGAATTAAAGGAGCCACATTACAGTAGCAGTTTTCAATTTGCTTTCATTTCCAAAGCTTCCAGGTTTTCTGATAGAGGCACTGACCTATGTCTGGCAAGTGAAGCCCTTGAGCTATAGGTTTCTTACACTGATTTGTTCCTGCTGCTCTGGTAGGCAGAAAATCACCAGTGCAGTGCGGAGTGGAACAGATACCACAACCTGACATTTACTGGCAAATGGAATCATAAAAGTGCACTGAAAATTAAACTCTCCAATCATGCAACATTTAACTGAGTTCAGCAGAGAGGCAGATTGAAAAGAAAATGAAAAACTCATGCAGCTGAATTCCTCTCACTGAATTGAAAGGAGAAAAATCACAATCACAGAATCACTGGGTTGGAAGAGACTTTTAAGATCAGCCCTAACACCTCAACTAAACCGTGGCACCAAGTGCCACATCCAATCCCAGCTGCTATCTCAGTTGGTTCATGCTTTTGATGGTTTCCCATGCAGGTCTCTTTAACTTTTCTTTCTAGGCTGCCTGTATAAGAGACATGGATGTACTGGAGTAAGTCCAGAAAGGCAATGAAGGGCCTGAAGCATTTAATCTGTAAGGTAATGCCGAGAGAGCAGAGACTGCATTATGGAGAAGGGCAGGCTCAGGAGGGATTTTAGCAATGTGTACAAATTTCTGTACCTACAGAAGGGTGCAAAGAGGATGGAGCCTGGCTTATTCCATCAGTGCCCAATGACAGGACTGGAGGCAATGAGGGCAGGGTGAAACACAGGAGATTCAGCCTGAATATCAAGAAAGGATTCTGAGAGTGATGGCATGCTAGTGCAGGTTGCTCAGATAGGTGGTGGGGTCTCCATCCTTGGAGATATTCAGTAGCCATCTGGACATGGTCCTTAGCATCGAGTCCAGATTCTGGCCCTGCACTGGTCTATCCTCAAGAATTACACTGTGTGCCTCAAAGTATTGTCCAAATGTTTCTTGGACTATGAGAAAATAAACATTTTAAAATCCCAAAATATACAAAAATAAATAAAGTTTCCTTTGTCTTCTGGTATGGTGCGGTGCTTTATGAGGAATAAACCACCTCTGAACTGTTCCCATACCTGTGGAAGAGGAAGGACATCTGCAAAAATCAAGGAAAATAGAAAGAGGAAGAAGAGAGGGATAGTAAAAGAGGGGAAATCAGTGTTCAGTGATGTATTCAAAGAAAGGCCCAGAAACTGTGTAAGCTACACTAAGGAAACCAGAGTCAGCTTTCAACTTGTATTTTGTCCCCTCTCTTCTGCAGTTTTTTACAGGCAGCACTACAGCCTGAGCTGCAGGAGGACAGCTGAGATTCCCCTGCAGACCCCGAGCAGAGAACTGGAGAATTATCTTTTCTTGACTGTTAAGCTGTGTCCTGCATGCTGCCTTTGAGCAGCTTCCCCAGGGTGGTTTATAATGGTGGGATAATGGGGACTGGTGTGGCAGGGGGACTGCGCAGCTGCCCACAGGGCACCCATGCCCTACTAACCCTGCTCCTCAAAGCACTGCAAGAAGAGGAACCCATCAAAGCTTTCCCCTTTCCTCTGCTGAGAGTGTGGGAGCACCGGTGAACAGCAGCCCCCCCACCAGTGCTTTGTGCGAGGGAGATGAGGGGAGGGAGGGAACCCTGAGCACACCTGGCTCAGAATCCCGTACCAGGTATTTCCATTTGCAGTCGTCCAGGTCCTGCACACATAAGCACTTTGGCATGAACAAATACACACCTTCCCACTGTCTACTGTCATAAATACCACTCACAGCCACTGAACCTCTACTTGAGCTTGATGCTAACCTTTTGACAGGAAAAAGTTTACTACAGACTGATGATAGAGACCTCTGTCACATAATCTGGACAGCTAAGAAGAGATGAAGCTCTTTTTAAAGGCATATTTTGCACGAATAGTGCTTTATCTGTGCTTAAAGTACCCAAATTTAATACCTAAATATGGATATACATAAGCATTTGGCTTTATATAAAGTTAGAAAGTATTTTGCCTCCAGAATTTTATGTTAGAAGATCTGAAATAAAATTCAGAATAAACATTATAACATAGACAGAAGAAACAGAAAGACAATCTAAAAGTCAGAGAAAAGTGTTAAGTCCAGCACAAGGATAGGCAGGTCCTGGCAGAAAAAAAAACATACCTCTCAGACTCTTACACCAGGGTCAAGCATTTCAACACTTGGCTGTAGTAAGTGCTCTGAAGTTCTGCTGTATTTCCAAGCATTTCCGGCACCTCTCTGCAGAATAATCAGTAACTTTGAGAGCATGGTGGTCATATGCAAGGACCACCCTCTGAAGGCCAAGCTCAGGGACAACTAGCTCATGCCATTTGCAATTACCAAACAACACATAATTTGTAATTATACCCAAGCCCTGGTATTTTTATTCAATTACAACTGTGAAACCAGCATAAACTCCCAGTAGATCCAAACTATTAAGAAGTTCAGGAAGAAAAATGTGCATGTTCTAGTTACCGCCTTCTAGCACATGCCACAAAATGATGTGTGACAATATGCAATGTCACACACTCTGGACCTCTGTATGAGACTGGCAATGAGCCAAAGCTGCCAGTCCTTACTCTCTCTACATAGGAGGGTCAGTACCTGCTGTGCATGGTGTCCCTAATGCCTTGGGGCATAGACTGGACCCTGGCCCCACTGAGCAGTGACTTTTAGCCATCCTGGCCACCCAGCCCCATAGCAGAGAGGCCTCTGAATAGCCTCAGAAAACCTCATAGAGAAAAAAAAACCCTCCTTTTTATCAGCATTTACCAGAAGAGCACAATGGCTCCTGGGCAGGAGGTCTGGAAGCTGGTAGTCAAAGGGATCAATGGTGTTTGCAATCTGGGTTTGAGGGCTGTAGCCCACTTCTTCCTCTTCTTGGGAAAGCATGGTGCCAGCTGCACTGTGGGAAGTGCTTCCCATGCCAGTGCTCTTTTCCACTGGTTTTGCCCATTCTGCAAGGTCCACCCTCTGCATATCACTCCTACCCCTCATGTTGGTCAGCCTCAGCCACCAGCCAGCAGATCTCCAAGGTGGTTCCAGAACTGCAGTTTTCTGCACTTTGTTAAGTCAAAATTCTATCTATACCTTTCCAGATACACTTCTATAACTCCTCAGGACCAGAAAGTTTTCCTTTGGTGCTTTGTCTTTACTTGGACTTTCAGAGGGAGGTGAAGAAAATAGGAAATTTCAGGACTTCTAGAAAATAGCAGCTTTACCAACTCCTCTCCAAAACAGATAAGCTTTTGTTTCTCTTTTAAAGGGAAAAATTAAAAAAAAAAAAAAATTGTTAAATTACTTACTACATTGATTTTTATGCATGCTCATTATTTCACATGAAGAAGTCTTGGGAAGAAAAACTGCAAGAAGGTTAAAGGATTTCCTCTCTTACAAGCCAGCAAAAACACAACTGTGATTTGACACGCAGATAAAAATACTAATATTCCATTTCTGTACTAAGGTCTCTCAGGTCACCAATGTTAGGATGGCTGCACCATTAGAAAACTGTACCACCTACAATTTTTTTCTGTAGCCATGTCCCACAAGCAAGCTATGACATATGAACACATGAGAGCAGTTTGCAAAGATGTGCTGATGCAGTAAGAGGCAGGCTTCCTGCCTGTCCCCATACAGCCCGTTTGGTGCCACAGAGGCCTTTCTGCAAACAAAAACTAAGCTATTTGATGGAGCCTAGCTGTGTCTGCCTGAAGTAGTCTTATCCAACGTGGAGCGCCCAGAGAAAACAACCCCTCCATCACCATTTGCAGCACAAACTAAAGGGACAGTTTTTGCAGGGTGACAGCTAAAACTGTCAACAATGTCAACAATGACTATTTACAGGGTGGAAGAGATAGAAGCAAGAATTCCCAAGATCTCCATGCAACGTGCCCAGGTCTTTCTGATAGTAAATGCTGAACAAAACCCACAGTACAACCACAGCCAGAGATATTTTGGCTTGGCATATGACTTCTCTAGGGAAGTTTTTAAATGGAAGGCCTCTCCACCACGCAGAATTGTTAAGCTTTGTTCCACAGGCCTGTCCCAGGTCATTGGTATGCACCAGTATGTAAGTTTCCTTTTGGGCTGCAATCCAAAGCTTTCTGACTGATTTCATGCAGAAGTTCCCAAGATTCAGAAGACTTTTTTTTCTCTTTCCTTTTAGCATTTTTTTTCCCAGTGCATAAGTAGAAACATTTCTTTGAAACAATTTCCTCCTAAAATTATCTCAGCTTGAGGAATCATGCTGCAGGTAGCTTCCATGTCTGCATAATACACATACTTGCTACTTTTATTCCTTGCACAAAGCTTTAGTTTATGACTCACCACACTGAAACTGTGGTAGAAAGAGGCCAAGGAGTGTTTCAAGACAAATAGCAACGAAGATATGCCTGTGCAGGCTGCTTCCTTTCTCAGAAAGACTATGTTGTTGTTTTTCTCTCTTCCTTTCCGCTCTATTCAGCAAGGTGAAATCAATCAGCGCTGCTAGTGAAACAAAAATCCAACAGGCAACAGTGATGACCATCCACAGACTTGCAGCAATTTATATCAGTCAGGCTCACTGCTTAGAGAGCTATTTTATTTTATACTGGAGCCTTAGATCTGACCTCCCACTCCTTTGTCAGGCCTGTACAATGGAGGGGACCTGAGCTTAGCCATTTTGCCTTGATGTGTGGCTAAAACAGTCTATTGTGACAGTAGAAAGCTCCGATATTGAGCAAATATTAGTCTGTTCATCCTGTCTGACTGTTGTGGGGGTTGTAAAACTTATTGCCAGAACCCTTGGCTAGCGTTCAGAGGGTGAATCAGGGATGGGCCAGCAACACATCTGCCCACTGACAGGAGGTCTATCCCACAGCATTGCTATCTGTGAGTCCAGATGGCTCTGGGACACTGCTCCTGTGAATGAGTTTACTGGTCTTTAACCCTCCTCTGATAATCAGCAGTTTCCTGGGACGTGAGGTGCTGCCCCCCAGGTGCCAGTCCCATTGACATCTTGGGAGAACATACATGGGAATTATTTGCTTCACACAGCTACATCTGAGATCCAGTCTGTGGTTAAACACTGTCTCTCCTGGTGCTGTTAATTTGCTATTTCCTCTGGCATTTGCAAACAGTTTTCATGCTCCAAAATACAAGCCTAAAATGTCTGAGACAACCTGCAAGCTGATCAGCAGCTCCAGAAAGGTGTGAACCTTCTCTCCAGCATCAGGGATTACAAGGTCATTCTTGTCACTTCTCTGGAGACATACTGAACTTTAGAGGAACTGGACTTGCACAAAAGCGCTGCGTTATCTGGCAATGGGTTGCATTAAGCTGCTAAGTATTGCTATTTCCCATCCAGACAGCAAGGGGATGAGTAATGTGTACACAAGAGCAGCTGGGCAGAGGATGTTGTTCATGTGCTTCTCCTAAGTGGCAGCACTGACAAATCTTGGATTACTGCTATAAGCGTAACTCTCTTCAGCATGCTTAAGAAAACTCCATGTTCTGGAAACTGCATTACCTTTGTCCTTTATGGAAAGAAAGAAAAAAAGAACAAGGTAAATGGACATCTGTGATATTCAGCACGTGCCAATTGAATAACCAGCACTGCTGTGCAATGCCACAGCACCATTTGCTGCGAGGAGAGCTTGCTGGTTCTTCCCACCTGACCTCACAGCAGAGACTTCCAAGAGCGTGAAAAAGTGAGGAGAGCTTTCCTGAGTGTCATTAACAGATTTACTCCCCTCGGTAGGAGGAGGGATTCCCTCATTCATTCATGTGAGGGGATTCTCTCACATTCACCAAGGTCTCTGGAGAGAGGGTACCTGTTTTGGGGAGCATGCTGCACCACAAATGGGGCCCTGGGCAGCACAGCACCACTGACAGCTGTGAAGGCTGCAGAGGTGCCTGTTTCATGTCCCCAGATGATCAGAGCTAGCCATAGGGCAGCTGTGCACACAGAATAAGGAACAGGGTACTCTCTGATTAAAGGATACTCATTGCTCCCAACCTTTACCCCCAGGGTCCTGCACTCTGCATGAATACAAGACAGTTGGCTCTAGCTGAACTCCAGATTCAGCAAAATTTTTAGGCAACAGGTCATCTCACAAGTGTTGCCCACAGCTCCTGCAGGCTGCCCCACATACTCTGAAGGTTAGGCTTGGACCCTGCAGGTTCATGCAGGACCCCATGATGCATCTCAGAGGGCTGGTGCTGCACAGGCTGTGGAGACCTGGAACTGAACTGGCACCTCTTGGGTAGCAAAGAGACTTCAGCAGCGTCAGCTCCTTGGAGAAATAGAAACCTAATTATACAACCTTGACACCGGTTCCCAAGGACACAACAGGGTTGGCAGCACCTCTTGCACCAGCAGCACCAGCTGCACATTGTGATTGTGCCAACTCTGCCACTTCTGCCTCTTTGTATTCCCTTCTCCAGCATGAGAGCAAAGTAGCAAAATACACTCCATGGACCACAGCAAAGGCTCCACCTGAGCAGTACCATGAAGGAAAATGGATTATGCTGACTACTTGTTTTCAGTAGCATTGCTGATGGAGAGGGATGCTGATGGAGAGAGCCACTAAACTCTGCTTCCCTATGCAGTGATAACTCCAGCAGGGTTGAATGAGGACTCATAAAAATATCCTTCCAAATTACTTCCTCCCAGCCCCAGGAAGGGGAACACATGATTTCAGGAGTCAGAAAAGGGCCTTCACATCTCCATCCACCCTCCTTGTCTTTCTCTGAATTTGCCTAAAAGCTTGTTCCCCCAGCTTCTGCCACAGAAGCTTCCTGGCTGCCACAGTAGGAAGTTTGCAGCTGTGTGTATAATGTTGTTCCGTCCATCCTCGCTCAGTCAGAAGAGGTCCAGATAGCTGCACTCCCTCTGAGTGAAAGAGGTATTTCCAGCAGAGGCCTGATCCTGGTGCTGAGTCAAATCTGTCTGTTGGCAGTAGAAGGAGACACACTCTGGGACAGTTATCTCCTAGGAAAGGAAGTTGGGAAGGATAACTTAAGTTAAGAATAACTTAAAGTTATTTAACTTTAAGTTAAATAACTTAAGTTTTAAGTTAAGAATAAGATAAGAATAAGGATGCACAGCAGGCATCATCAGACCTGCTTCTGGTTCAGTCTAATTGGCACTAATTACAGGTTTCACAACCTGTAGCCATGATTTCTCATTTTTAGATTGCTCAAGGTTTACATATATTTAGTGAACGTGGAAGTAGAACACCTGAGGAATGGCTGTTTGCCCTGGGCTGCCCAAAATACACTATCACCCATTCAGCAAACTTCCATGCCCCCAGAACCAGAGTGGCCACAGCGCCACTCGTCCCAGAGGCTCCACTTCCCGAAAGTGGAGCAAAAGCACATACACAGCATCAGGGCTGTGCTCTTGGCTGAATGGGGAAAGGGCTGCTAATGAGAAAGACAACAGCATGCAGTGATACTAGAGCAGGCTTTCCAAAAATCTTACATCACAGAGCTGTTCAGCCACCAGAGAAACAATGCAAGAAATAGGCAAGAGAACAGTGCTATCTGCAAAGTACATCTAAGTCTAAAAGATAACTCAAAATCCTTTCATGGGGATCATGAGTAAATACACAGAATAAAAATAATACTAAAAACAGCCTAGAAGAAAAATTGCTTAGTACATGTCAAGGGTTAAGAGCACTCACCTTCAGTCTGCATTGGCTCAGGTTATGGTTCTGAGATTGGAGATCAGGAGGAAGTTACACCTCATGGGTTCTGATGACAACCGCAGGGGCTCTGGGTCTTCACGGCATTTGCTTACACAACAGTGAGGCCTCAAGGCCCTGAGCCTGGTCCCTGCTCTTGCAGGGTGCAGCCACCTCCACGGGTACACAGCAAATACCAGAGCAAGGTTTTCTCACCATCCCTTGTCCCAGGCATGACTGCAGTGCCATGGTAGGTGTGTAGGGTTTTGCCACGCGTTTCCAAGAAAAAAATGTTCATCTCCTCCTGTGGCAATGTCCAGAAGCTTTGTCTGACTTCATCAGCATGTTACTTTCTATGCATTACTTTGTCAGGACAGACACAAAACTTTGTGCTCTTTCCTGAGCACCTTTTTCCTGGGGACATAGCCTGAGAGAGCGAGTCTAAGGTACACACACACAGTGATGTAAATCTAGAGGAGACATTTGCAAAAAAAGAGACTCTAGAAAGTCTAGTCTCAATAAGGTATCAGTTAGGAAAAAACAGTAATAGCCAAAAAAGACTAGTTCCAAATAACACTGCTGCAAATACCACTACAGCCATTCAAACAAGACACAAAGAGGACACATCCACTGCCTTATGCACCATGATGTCAGTCAAACCAGAATAAAGAGGGCGGAAGGTACTAGATTTCAAAATGGCAGCACTGTATACTCTTTCCCTCTCTTTCACACTGGAACAAATGAAGACAATGAGGAATCCAACCCTGTAGATGCTAGATAAATAGTAAAGCTTCTCAGGAGTAGGATGTACCACCTGGTGGAAAAATTCAAAGCTAAAATCTGGTTTGTTCATATTTCTGTAATATCTGGTACCCTGCTGAAAGAATACTATGTTTGAACAAAAGGTCTTTTTAGCAAGTAGGAAGGCAAACACACAAAGACAGCACACAAGTAAGTATGGAAATCTACAATTTTTTCATTTACTAAAATAAAAGTGTCATATCTTTAATATAAAATAAATGAGAGGAAATCTATCAAGACTACATTTTCTTTTTTTTTTCCTATTTACAAGCAAGACCTATGATCAAGCAACCACGTCTTATGTTTTTTAAATTTCTTTAAAATATATCCTGCTAAAGAATACAAATTAATTATTAATATGAAAGTAAATATATGTAGTTTGAAAGTGTCTATATTGCATATAGACAAAATATGCACAGGGTTAATGTTGCTTACCTAGCTTAAAGCTAAAACTAATCTAATACACAACTCAAATTCCCACAGCTTAATAAATTTTATGACTAAGCTGTTGCTTTAATGGCCAGTCATAAAATCTAAATCACTTAACCCAACATGCAAAACTCAGCATGTGCACTGAAATCTGTGCTAAGCCATTAAAGTCTGAGGATGTGAGCCTACTGCAGCTTAAACTGGTGTTGATTGCTGCAGTTGCTTCCCTCTGCCAGCCACCAGATCCTTCATTGAGGTCTTCCAGATTTAAAGCAACAAACAAATACAAAACAAAAAATCAATCCCAAATCTCCCCCAGACCCAAACGTGACTCCTTCCCTTCCTTTGCAACTGGATTTAGTTTGCTGGAACAGACCTGCGAAGGGTTTATCAATCCCTGCAGCCAGCACAGTGGAGGGGCATTCAGTAACCATCTGACTTCCATGGCCTGTGCCCAAATACACCTGTGCCTAGATGGTGGCAGATGCTCAAATTTCTGCTGTGAAGGATGTGTTTCAAGGCTTACAATTAGCAGTGCCTTGTAAAGCTCAGGAGGCCATGGCCACTGGAGGGACCAGCACGTTTGTTTGTCTAAGCCAAGACAGTTGCACCTCTCAGGGACATAGGCGCTGGACACATTGCCTCTCCTTGCACCACACTTCTGGGTGCCAGCATAGCCAGGCAAAAACACAAGACAGAAGACAATCCTTTGTTTTATCCTCCAACTTGGCTTTGTCACTGCTTCAAAGCATCTCTGGAGCACCCGGGACTCCATTCCAGCAGTCCCTGACCACACTCACTATGTTTTAAGCAAAGGATTCAATAAGCACAGAGGCTGGAGGCACCCTAAGCTCAGCTGAAAGCCACGCTACACCCACCACATGTGCTGCCCACTCCCACTGTGTACCTTTCCCCCAGGCATGGAAGCAGTGGGACAGACTAACTGGTGGTCAGCAGGATGATGACCATCAAGGCACCACAGCTGCCTCTGCGTTTGTCCTCCAGCGAGGAACAGGTTCATTCCACATGCAAGTCCTCCAGGAGGGTGCACACCAGCAACACACCCATGGCTGGCTTCTGTGTGAACTGGTTGTTGAGGGTTAGGTTTCTGGTACCTCCTAGAAACGGAGAAGAGCAAAGGTGGAGAGAACCATGTCAGTTCCTGCACCAGGCACAGAAATTAGGAATTGCATCTCACACCCATGGATGCGTGGTTGGACAGGGAGCAGCAGCCTGTATCTGTACTTGACTGGGAGGGAAGAAATGGGAAGGAAGAGCAGAGAGAGCAAACCTAGAGGTAAGAAAACAGCAATAGGAAACCTAGAAGTAAGATACTGGCCCTGGAAAAATTGGGCAGATGAAGGGGAAACCTAGCAGACACTGGAGGCATTAGGCAAAGAGGAATGGTTATTGTGAAGGACAGTTGTTGATACCCTCACACAGACAAGATGACTCATACCCAATATGCAATGAAAGCAATCAAGAGTCTGTGCCCAGATATATCAAGGATTAACAAAACTCATTTATTCTCTTTTTTCACCCAGTTATTTCAGGAATTAGTGATGCAGACAGTAGTCACAGCCAATGATTACCATCAATAATACATTTGCATTGTTTCCATTTCAGACCAAGGATATATTTTGCTTCTGGTTTAGACTAATAGAATTTGTTTCCCGTATTTATTTTGAACTAAAATAACTTCAGATTCATGCTGATGTACACACAACAGTCTGGAGGTCATGCTGTCATCCAGAGGGACCTGGTCCGGCTGGAGAAATGGCCCAACAGAAACATCATGAAGTTCAGCAAGGAGGAGTTTAAAATTCTGAACCGAGAAGGGAACAGCTGGAGCCTGGGGATTGACAATCTGGAAAGCACCTTGGTGGAAAGGGATTTGAAGGTCCTGGTGGACACCAAGTTGAACTCTAGCCAGCAGTGTGCCCTTTCTACAGATAAGGCAAATGGTGTCTTGGGCTGCACAGAAAGGAGTGATGACAGCTGATTGAGGAATGGGATCCTTCCCCACCACTCAGCACTGGTGAGGTCACAAATTGAGCAAGTCCATGGGAATGCCACAAGCACAATGAAGGAGCTGAAGAATCTGACATAGGAGGAGAAACAGCTGGGACTGCTCAGAAGAAGAGAAAGCTCAAGAGCATCTTACCTGCATGTACAAATACCTGATGAGAATGAAGGAGATGGAGACAGACTTTTCTCAGTGGTGCACAGTGCCAGGATTAGAGACAATGGGCACAAACTGAAACACAGGAGATTGCTTTTGAACTTTCTGAAATACTTTTGCTGTGAGAGTGGATGCACAGGATGGCCAGAGTTTTTTGTCTGCATGCTCAAAATCCACCTGGACTCAGTCCTGAACAACCACATCCAGTCTTGAATGGACAGGGGGCAAGAAGTTCCTGTGCTGCAAGAATGCTTACAGTGGGCTGTTTGGTGATGTTCGAAGCAGTAGTGATTACCAATCTTCCACTGAAAATCCAATACCCACTTTTACTGAGGAGATCCTTGTGGCAGCACAGACACTTGCTGCCTGGAAGTAGAAATTTCTTCGTCACACGAGGTTTCCTTAGAGTAGTGTCTTCTTACTCATTGCCTGTGGACTTGTGGATATCTGTAGTGTACATCTAAAGGACACAGAGATAATAACTAAACAAAGTGAGCTTGTCACAAAAGGACTTAAGCATACCATACAGGAAAAAAACCTTAAGGATATATCAGCTGGGCACACAAAGGGAAATGGATTTGTGATTTAGTCAACCTGATCAAAGTCAAATGGGTAGTGAAGCACCTTTCTCCCTGCAAAACAATAGGTTTCAGCTAATTATGCAGAAGAGCCCAGAAACTGGAAACATTGTTTAGGAGATGTGTAGCAAGGACTGTTTTTTAACAGGAATACTGCAGCAAGACTTTTCAAACAATGCCTTTTTCTCTAAATAAATGCTGAGCAAATACAATTTTTTTCCCTTTTATTACCATCTTGGCAGGAACCAGTTCCCAAAAAGTGACTGCCCAGCATCAGCGTATCAGACTTACACCATCTGCACACTGTGGTACATGGAGATAAAGTTCTCCAGCCTGGAACTTAGTATGCCCTTTAGTGCACTCTACTTTTCACACCTTGCTAACAGCAGGGAGAAGATGGTAAATTTCCCTTGAGAGGAGGAAACACATTTATCCACTGATTGCAATGGGAGC
>WAAG01078151.1:0-16262 GCA_013390105.1 Tichodroma muraria
GATTGTTCACCTGGAGAGGAGGAACTTTATGGTGATCTCATTGTGGCCTTGCAGTGCCTGAAAGAGCTGACAGGAAACATGGAGAGAGACTGTTTCCAAGGGATGGAGGGACGGGACAGGACAGGGGGGAATGGCTTCCCACTGATAGAGAGCAGGGTTAGATGGGATATTGGGAAGGAATTGTTCCCTGTGAGAGAGGTGATGCCCTTGGATCTCTGGAATTGTCCAAGGTCAGGCTGGATGGGGCTTGGAGCAACCAAGTGGAAGATGATGGACCCCCTGCCCATGGGTGGGGCTTTAAGGTCCCTTCCAACTTAAATCATCCTATGTTTCATTTTATAATTCTGTGAAATCTTGCTTAATTTTGAAGTTACTGATGTTATTGCAGCTCTTTAAGAGGTTGAAAAGCTCCGAAAGAGATACCCTTGCACAATATTCCGTGATGGATCAGGTGAGTGCATGTCAGGGAAGGCCATGAAATATATGTGCATTTTTACTGGAATGTGCTGGGTTTATAGCAGGATTTTGGGTGCCTAATGAGAAAAGCTATGGCTGTGAGATGATCAATAAAAGATGAGAAAGATTTTAGGATTAGCATCAGAAAACTCTTAAAAGGCAGCAGGAGAGAGAGAAAAAAATACAACTTTCTTATGAATGTAAAATGGACATTTACACAGAGGAGCGGTTGCTCAGGTGTTGCTCTGCCTTCATGTTTTCTCTCTGCATCATTTTCCCTCTGCTCTGAACATTCAGCAGGAAATGAGTTTCCATTTTCTCAGCTGCAGAGTCCGGTGGAGACACCAAGACAATTCCTCTTCCTGCCTTGGTGTGGTTGCTGGATAACTCCGTGTCAATGAGCATTACTTGTCATAAACGAATTGTCAAAAAAAACATGGAGGAGAAGGGGAAAAGAACACTTTGACAGGTAAAAAATTCCATCAGATTCCTATTAGTGTCCTCTGGAAAATATACTAAGAGGCATTGAAAGCTATGAAATATTGTCAGTGTCACACCTGAGGATGTCACTTAACTCTCTATTAACAGAGAAAACCGTGTTGATTGTAAAAAAGGGTCAGAAATCAGAACCAGTTTGCTAAATAAAGCCAACTGTGTGATTCTGAGTGTGAATCAATTCTCGTTGTCCATGCTGCAATGCAGCAGTGGGAGGCACATCTTTCAACCCATGAGGAATCATAAATGATTAATGCCTTCTGATACCCAGCCAGAACTCCTCAAGTTATATGAATCTTCATTGACTGATATGATCTTAGAATCCAATTTGATTTTCATTGATGTAAATATTAATTAGCACCACAGAAGTCTGTGTTTGCAGCAAATACAGTAAATGAAAAGAAGGGTTTTATTTGAATCCCTCTGTTTCTGCCAGGAATTGTAGCTGCACATGATATGTATCTCAAAAAAACAAGCCATCGTATGAAGACAAAAATTAGTATTTTATTTATCTCCAAGAGTGGTTGAAAATGTTATTGGAATTTTTTTTTTTTTTTTCTTTTTGGAGTAGAGAGACAGGTAGAGAGGAAGCCATGTACCTTCCCCTGTTAACTTTCAAGGATTTGTTCAGGTATAATAAGTGTGAGTTCAAAATTTCTGCCACCTCCAGCACTTTCCTGAGAGCCAATCCTAACAGAGAAAGAAAGTCTTGCTCCTGCTGCTGATCCTGGTGCATGAAGGATGCTCAAGAATAAATGAGATTAGCCATGGAAATAAAGGAGAGAATTTTAAAGAATTTCAAGCATTAATAAATACATTTGATGGCACTCATTACTATTTAATCCACAAAAAAAAGGAGACAGGAAATGCTGATCCTCACTGAATGGGGTTGTCTATAGTGTTCAGTCCTCTGGCCCTGGGATGGACCTGTCTGAAGTCCCCAAGGTATGTCCCCAGCCTTGCCAGGCAAGGAGCAATCAGCACTGGGATCAGTGTCCCACTGGCTCTTTAGCTGTGGCCACACTGGATTTGGAAATTGGGACACAGATTTAGTACAGGCACAGAGTGCCTGCTCAGCCTGTCTAACAACAGGAATGAACTTTGCTACCAGGGAAAATGTCCCTTTTTAAATAAAAGGAAAGGATCATATGGTTAAATACTGAATTAATATTAAACAGCTCTCCTCTGGGAGGAAAAATGGAGTATTGACAATGTGGATCCCAGCCCTCTATAAAGAAACAATTCACTGTAGACTTCTGCTCTGAGCAAGTGGCAGCTTAAGCATTAGTCAGCAAAATACTGCAGGTGCCTCAGAACATATCTGGGAGATGCTGCACTTCCAGCAAGTCAAATGTGAAATAAACGGAAGGTAAACCCCAACAAATCCCCAGGAAATAAAGTTATGGTTGAGCTACAAAAATCAGGCTGATTTCTGGGCACCGTCCAAATATTCTGTTTGATTTCACTTTGAAAGGTTCTTCCCCAGAGGGTGCTGGGCACTGCCCAGGCTCCCCAGGGAATGGCCACGGCCCCAAGGCTGCCAGAGCTCCAGGAGTGTTTGGACAACGCTCCCAGGGATGCACAGGGTGGGATTGGTGGGGTGTCTGGGCAGGGCCAGGGGCTGGACTGGGTGATCCTGGTGTATCCCTCCCAGCTTGGGATGTCCTGTGATTCCATGAAGGAAGTTTACTGAGCCAACAGCCTTTAGCTCCCACCTGGAGAGGCATCAGGATGATCAGAGGATCCACCTGGATGTGAATAAATGATCAGGAAGCCACTCCTGGGTTAGAGATGTTCTGCAGGGCACAATCACCAAACTTGGGAAGGTGGCAGTACAATGAATATGATCCCAATGGATCTCTGAGACTCTTTATGAAGTATAAGGTTTTCTTTTTTGCTTTGTTTTTATTAAGGCTGAGAATTGTGCCCAACAGGAAGACATTGGTGGGAAGAAAATTCTTTGATATTCACTGTTAGTCAGCTTCCACTGTGATACTGATGATAAAGGAAGAAAAATATTCCATGGAAAATTTATAAATTTGTAAGTCTCCTTATAGATATATATTTTTTTCCTGACATTTTTTTATTTACAGAAAGCATTTGTTCCCTTTTTCTACTTCCTCAATTAAGCCCAAGATGTTTTTAAGAATTAACAAGCATTTAAAAACTGATATCCTCAAATAAGGTCTCATGTTTCTATGTGCCAACTGTCAGTATATCCTGTCATGCTTTAAATGGGTTATTGCACAGTGACTAAAAAAGTTCTACTTGTTCTGAAATAGACATAAAATTGTGCGTTTAGGCAATGACTTTCATTTATGCTGCACATAGTGATATTACACAAGAGCCAAAGCTAAACCTTCACCACAGAAATCTCACATTATTATCAGTGGTCTCCTGGAACAACACCATCCCCTCAGCCTTGCCCTAGGTGGGAGTTTTGAGGCTGTTTTCTTTCACTGACTGTTGAATAAAACCCAATTTTATATTTTTTGAGCAGCTGTGAACCTGCCTGCTAAAGTGTTCAAAAAACAAAAAACTTTTTGCTAAAACCTGGGGTTGGGAGGCTTTCCTTCTCTTTCCTGGTGTAACATCACCCCAGCAGCACTGATTATTCTGGAATGCATCAATATTGAAAGAGAGAAACTCAAATTAGCCAAAAGGGCATTGAGTGTCTACTGGAGCTATTTAAACCTCACAGCTTTGGCACCTCCCAGCTGGGCAGCATCCACCCTCAATCCAGAACAAAATCCACAAAAAGTACACAGAAGCTGGTTTCAGAAGTTTTAGGGGAAAAAAAATGTAGTCTTAGGCAAACCAGATTTGGAAAAGAAATATTTAAGAAAAGAAGGTCCCTCAAATCTGATTCAGATGGAACATTTTGCATTATAAACACATTTAATGTCCTTGTTGAGAGAATCACAGAAAATAAGGCTGACAGTGGCTTCACTAGGCTAAAATGCAGTACTTTAAGAGAAATAAATACCACCAAGGATGCTGTCTTCATAATGTCTTCACTGATGTTTCTTTGTCCTTTTCCTGACTTAGTTATCCATGGCTGCAGATTAAGCCCATTACTCTTGGCTAATTCACCTCAGAAAATACAGTTTTTCCTGATTTTTGCAGCTTGTTGCATGTTTGCTGATTGTTCCCACATATTCCTTTAGTTTTCCCTTGTCTAGGCTACCTTGGCTCTTTTAGTCTCTCCTTGCAGGTTGTGTTTTCTACACGTCTATTTTTCATCACTTATTTTTCTGCTTTTACATTTCATTAAAAATGTGAATACACCTTTCCATTATAGATTATTTCTACTCTACTACCAGCTTCCTCCAGGGAGAAGAGCTGGAGTAACTGTTCTCCCACTCTATCCACTTTCCTTAATATTATCTTACTTGTTTTATTATTTTAGATTTATTTTAACTGCTTTTCTAACCTCTGCTTTCTTTCCCTGCTATCTATGGATGGCTGGGTGTCTTTGAAAGTTTCCTTTTCTATTAGAGAAACCTGAGGAGTCAGCAGTTCAGTGAGCCTGATATACAGTAGCTTTCAAAACTTGGAAAATAAATTTGAAAGTGCTTTACTATCATTGGGAAAGGAAGAGTAGAGTCAGCCAGAGGAGTGAAAGTTCTGAAAGTGTGTATTTTATCTCATTTCTATCATTTTATTCCTTTTCACACTTAGGATATTGCTATTTAATTGTATTTAGGGTACCAAATGGAGAGTGAGGCTTAGAGAAAATTGAACTGAAAGCAAATAAAACTTGCATGTAGAGTGGAGAACAAGATGAAAAAGGAGAGAGAGAGCTGGGAAAGAAAACATTTTTTCCTCAGCAACATTTTGGTATTTGAAGATCTTTCTCATCCTGAATCTGAAAACCTTTCAGATAAAAACTCTTTCAACACAGTACTATCTCCCTACCCGAATAAAGTGATAGTTCACTGATCAGGAAGGGGGAAAGGAACTCTGGTTTGCAGAAAAAAGATGGAAAAATACTTTAAAGGGTCAGGTCCTGCACTGCTGTTGCCTTGCATGGTGTGGTGTGGGAGCCAGGACATGTCTGTCAGGTTTTAAACGAGAAATATCAGAAATTTCATTCTGGCCTTGAGGATACCCTTTTATGGCTGAATATTTAGCAACATGTTCAATCCAAACCTCCTTTTTCATTATTAAATGTTGATTCAAAGCTACCTCAGCAGATTCCCCCTGGCCATTCAGAGCAGTTTGATGGAGAGAAGCAAAGGAAATATCTTTGGGGTTTTCAAAGCAATGACTATTCCCTGGGGAGCCTGTTCAGTGCCCAACCACCCTTTGGGGGAAGAACTTTTTCCTGATAGCCAGCAAAACCTTCCCTGACAGCTTCATGTCATTAAACATATATGTAATATAGATATATGTGAAATATTGATATGTGTGTAACCCAAACTAGATTAGAAGTCTTTTCAGACTTTTTTGAGACAAAACTTTCCACAAAATTAATAATCTAGTGATCTAAAACATCAGAAAAATATTTTCTTTGGCTATGAATTATTCAGGCAAATATCAGAGACCTTGTGTTTATGAATCGTGTGAATGACATCATTTTACATTGCTATGAGACTGCATAAAACTGCATTGTGATTAAAAAATCCATTTTACTCATAACCTGCAGTCAGATATAAGATCTGAAATGAACACCATGGAAGTGAGGTCTTTAAAAATGATCTGGAGAAAATATAATATTTTTAGAGGCAAAAGAGTATAAGTGAGTTCTGTGAACATTGCAGAGGGCAAAGGGGGGACCACGCTGACCTGGGACCATGTGTGTAATTGTAACCTTGTCATTTAGGAGTTGGCAGTCCAAAAAAAGAGTGACACTGGACTACTTCAGCTGCCACTGTGGCTCCCATTAGTGCTACAGCTGTTACCAGGTGCCCTCGCTGTGCTCTGAGGGCTCTCATTAGGTGATGGCACTGCCAGCACCACTCCCTCCTGTCCCTGCTGATCCCTCTCCTTCCTTACTGCCCCCATACCCGTGTTGGGTACCTGCTTCCCTGGGCTTGTCCCAGTCGACAGGGAAAGCCTTGTTTTGCCCAGTGCAGGTGAACTGCACTGAGCAGGGGGTGGTGGCAGTGGTGTAAAGCAGCAAAGGTGTTGTTGCAGGTCCTTGCGGTCCTTCCTGAGCTGACAGCACAGGCTCCTGAGCCAGCCTGGGCCTGCCTGGAGGTTTGTTTGAGCTTGTTTGGCTGTGACAGCAATCATGTAACCACCAAGTGAGCACCGCCTGCGCTTCCATTACCTGGATTTATTGGCTTGTGTGACATTTGCTGTGTCAGTGCAACTTTAGCTATCAAAACCAAGAATTTATTCTGCATAGGCTGTCACCCATGGCCCAGAACAGACCCTTAGAATCATGGAATCATTCAGGTGGGAAAAGACCTTTAAGACCATCAAGTACAACTGTTAACTCATCACTGATTAAGGCCACCACTAACCCGTGGCCCCAAGTGCCACATCCATGTGGCTTTTAAATCCCTTCAGGAATGGGGACTCCAGTCTGATCTTGCTGTTAAACACTGTGGCAAAGAAGACATTAAGCACTTCAGCCTTTTCTTCACCTTTTGTGTCAATATTCTCCCCGCACCCAGGAAAGGATAGCAACTCCTCTTGGCCTTCGTTTATGTATTTATAGAAACATTTAGCATAAAAGACAATGTGTGTGAGAGGCCTAGAAACTCCAGACAAAGGACGATAGCTGAGGGCAGCAAATGAGCACCTCAACAGTCACCAAAGGAGTTCAGTCTCGGGATAAAACTCGCTCTGTGGATACAATGCAGATGCAAGATGGATTTGGACATAGAACAAAAAAGATAGATAAAAGCATGTTAGCTTGTGTAACAGCAGGTTAGCAACAACATCAAAATGACTCCAAAGAATGTTATAGCAAAGGTCAAGAAGCTGTGAACAACAGCCTTCCCCTAGCAAGGCCCTCAGGGTGACACCACCACTAANAGGGGCAGCCACAGCTTCTCTGGGCACCCTGTGCCAGGACTTCACCACCCTCACAGGGAACAATTCCTTCCCAATATCCCATCTAACCCTGCCCTCTGGCAGCAGGAAGCCATTCCCCCTTGTCCTGTCCCTCCATCCCTTGTGAACAGTCTCTCCATGTTTCCTGTCAGATCCTTCAGGCACTGCAAGGCCACAATGAGGTCACCCCAAAGCCTCTCCTCTCCAGGTGAACAATCCCAACTCTCCCAGCCTTCACTCCCAGCAGAGCTGTTCCATCCCTCCGATCATGCTGGTGCCTCCTCTGGACTCTCTCCAGCAGCTCCAGGTCCCTCCTGTGCTGCCCCAGGCTGGGGCAGCTCTGCTCAGGGGTCTCACCCGAGCAGGCAGAGGGGCAGAATCCCCCCTCCCCTGCTGCCCACGCTGGGGGGTGCAATGAATCCTTGGCTTTGTATTCCAGGCGTGTTCCTTTTGTCATTAGAAGGATTATAAGCATAAGAAACTTGTGGGAACTCAAGCAACACGAATTCTGCAACTTGCATGCAACAAATTGTAAGTGCTGGACCTTCTGAACTGAGGCTCCAAAGCCACCTGCACCTGCTGGGGGTTTAGACAAGTCAGGTCTATCTCTCTGTGACTCATTATTTTCCACCAGAAAAATGAGGGTAGGGATTCTGACCTCTGCTGACAGAAAGCACTGGAGAAGAGGAGCCAGGTAGTGTGAATCAGCCTTAAACTGGCAGAAAATTCAGTGCTGGATTTCAGGACTTGTCTCCCTGAGGACTTTTTGATGCCCAGAAGTTCACAGGTTATCAGAAAATGTCTCTGGAAGTATTCCAGTTTTAGTCTTGCTGTTGACTCCAATGTAATGAGAGAGAGGGGAGAGAGCTGGGCCTGGATCCATTTCTCCAGTGTGGACAATTCGCTGATCTCCTGTCAGCTCCTCAGGAAAAGCAACCGTAAGAAAACCTTTCAAGGGAAAAAGTAAAAACCACATGTAAAACTAATGTAATTTCCGATGTTAAAAAATAATTTGGGCAACATGATTATTATTAAAAACTACTCTAACCACTGACTGAATCCATACGACTTACTACACAAGAAATATAAGAAACCTACTTTAGTCCACGTCAAGTCTGGCATTCTCTGGAAGTCTCTGGCATTCTGCATATATTTCATCTCATCTATATGTGTTCATTTATAAAAAATAAAATATGACACACAGTATATCACTTGACTAAATTAATAAATCCTGTTAATTGACTTTGTAAGATAATGTAGCATTTTAAGACTTTTACCAGCTTTTTGTCCTGGTAAAAAAGGACAAAATCTCAACAAAGGATAGGAGTTTATTCCTCAACATCAAGTCATATTAAAATAAAAAAAATAAATAATCCAAGATTGCAATGCATTTCATAATTTTGATTTCAATTCTTTTGGTGTTCATAGTTGATTTTTGTAATAAGAAAAATAAAAGTAAGGAAAAAGAAGAAGCTGGTCAGCTGTTTTATCAATGATGGATACCCAAGTAATCTCCAACTGTTCTCTCTCCCCTTTTCACCTCTAAAAATCAAAAAGAAGAGATAAACTGAAAGATTAATTTGTCTCCTATTTCAGACAGATGATAACACATCTGAACAAAGCTGAATATTTGGGACTCAAAGTTCAGCAGTTCCATTATAGAACAAATTGAGTTTTCCTGATTAAGACAATAATCCTGACACACCTCTAACAACCAGTGTCCTAAAAAAGAAGAGCTACCTGTTGAGATGCAGTGTAAAACAGTCAGAAAAAATACCTTTACTCTTTCTTAAATCTCAGGAAATCACTGCTTCAAAAGTTCCTCTATGCATTCCTGTATTTCCAGCCTAAAAAAATTAAAAATAATAGCAAAAACCAGAGAACCCCCCAACCATCCTTTATACAAAACAAAATCACAAAGACTGGAGAGAATTATTAAAATGAGAAAGAAAATGCCTTTAAACAAAAATAGAAATTAGCATGATATTTTTTTGCATTGAAACGTTCAAGTCCTATGATTTTGTCCTCCATTAAAGTGACATGAACTGATAAATACTGATAGAGTTTAACAAAAATGTC
Source organism: Tichodroma muraria (assembly GCA_013390105.1). Taxonomy (NCBI): domain Eukaryota; kingdom Metazoa; phylum Chordata; class Aves; order Passeriformes; family Sittidae; genus Tichodroma; species Tichodroma muraria. The sequence continues at coordinate 9,037 of WAAG01078151.1, forward strand.
ATGTTAGCATAATTGTTAGGAAAACAAGAATTTGATTTCTAAAGTTAGCTTTTCACACAAGCTTCAATATGAGTCAGTCCCTTTAATTTAGTAATAACAGAATGGAGATGAGTTCTCCTGGATAGTGCTGGGCTTTGAAGGACAACAGTTTTAGAACTGTAGTAATTTGTAAATACTGTTTTGTTTTTTTCCAAAAAAGGCTATTATCCCATAGGCTGGACAACACTGATATAAAGACTGTGGAAAATTCAGGCTTTTGTAGTCTGAGGGAAGTAAGAACATTTGCTTTGACACTTGAATTTTTTCCATCAATTACAGCCAATTTCTCTTTGCTCTACTCAAGCACCCCTGCCTTCTGCAACATAAAGCGATTTTAAACAATTCCACTTCTCCTTTCACCTCACTCAACTTGGAATTCTATTATCCAAATCTAGGTCCTCAGCATTTGACTTCATTCACACTGGACCATGTTATTGAAGTTTTCAGATCATTAAGAAGAATTTGAGGGGCTCAGGGTTGCACAGTATGCCATGACAGGAAAAATTCCAGCAATATAAAAGATACGGAAAAGTCAAATCGGAATGCCTTGAAATTAAATTCAGTAATATGGAGGGTTTTTAAAGAATATGTTAGGAGTGAACAGTGTTTGTTGAAACAACTCTATCTCATTGACCCACAGAATTGTGATAGAAGACTTCTCTACCTTGAAAGAACAAACTTCACTGAAAAAGAATTTGTTTTACATTAATGCCCTTTCAGTTTGTACATTTTCTGGCTTATTTTTATGTGCACTCAAGTAAGAAATCTCCCACACACCAATGAAAGATGCAAGACCTGTAAAGCAAACTTTCACAAGAATCTGTTCAGAGCTCAATGAATGCAAAAATACCTTATTAACATGGAAAAGATTTGTTTAGAAAGTAATTAATTGCGTCCTGATGCTACAAATGAGAGATGAGAACTTTCTTAAGGTTTTCTTTTCTGGGTTCTTCTCTCTGAGAGCTCAACTATTCCCTTCTAATTTCTGAGCTATTGTCTTGACTAGTAAGGTTTTCCTTGGATTTAAACAAGTCAGAGCAGAGCTTAATTAATTTTGACTTGTGTACCATGACTTTGATCGCAAATTAGAAATTTATTTCAGTAGCTGTAAATCCTTGGAAGAAAACTGCTTTGAAAAGCCCAGAGACCTTTTTCTTCTTCCTTGAGATTTATTCTTCCTTATGAGTTACTTTTGTTGGAATTAAAGTGAATTCCTGAAAAACTGGAACTAAAACTTGGAAGGGAATGAAAGCTTGTCCAAGTGATAACTTCTGCATAACAGGTACAAAAATATTCTCTGTTCATATATGACCAGTGGTGCAATTAAATCAGATTTTCCTTGAGGATAAATTCATCAATAGAATAAATTTGTCTACTTAAAACCCCCGGTGATGAAGGCAATCCAAGGCCCAGCTGGAGAGTTTAATAGAAGGGAGGGATGTGAGCTCTGGAACAGGGAATCCAGCAGCACTAATGAGGAGGGATGAAGGGCTTCCTGAGCTCTGAAACTTGAAAGACTCTCGGCACGCAGGAAGTTTATTTGAGGCTCTATTAAGTGAAGGCTCAGCCGAGACACTGACGGATCACTTGTGGGAAATAGCAGCCATTTCACAAATACACACATTTCAAAGAGATTGATTTGGGGAGCTCTCCAAAGGCTTGAAAAACTCGTCAGTCAGATGAAAGTTGGTAACAGCAGTAAAAAAACAAAGGTTCTATAGACATTCGGAGAAATTCTACAACTTTTAATCTTTTTTTTTTCCCCCCCAGCTATGCTCCTGCTTTTAGGATAGCATCCTTAGCATTCTTGTTTCTACCCTTTTACCTCTAGGCTTGAATTCCTATGCTTTATACTTAGGGATGCTTCTTTGAGGTGCTGGAGGCATCAGCATCTATTTTCATAGTGTAGGACAGGAGGGGTTTGGAAATACACCAGTAGCACTCTTGAAAACTCCTTTCCTACTGCTCTTTTTAGGGAGCATTTCAGCAGTTATGAACCACACTCTTGCTCCTGATGTGGCAAGGAATTGGAACCAGGAGTGTGAGAGCCTGAGAACCAGGTTTTGGGGGGAAACCTCATACATTGGTCAGATTTTTGAGAAGCCACCTCAACTTTCTGAGCCCCATCTGGGTACTTACAGCAGCCACTAAACTTTTGGGAAGGCTGCTGTGAAAACTATGTTTTACAGTTTCGTCCAATTCTAGGATTCTCTGTTTCTTCCAAGGCCAGGTTGCTCCAAGCCCTGTTCAACCTGGCCTTGGACACTTTCAGGGATCCAGGGGCAGCCACAGCTTCTCTGGGCCAGGGTCTCACCATCCTCACAGGGAAGAGTTTCTTCCTAGCATCCTACGTAAATTCCCCCTCCTTTAGTTAGAAGCCATTCCTCCTTGTGCTCTCACTCCAGGCCCTTGCCCAAAGTCCCTCTCCAGCTCTCCTGGAGCCCCTTGAGGCATTGAAAGGGGCTCTGAGGTCTCCCCAGAACCTTGCTCCCCAGATGGAGACAGGGGACAGGATGAGCTTTAGCATTCCTTCCAACTGAACACCATTCCATGATTCTGGGATTCCTCATCTTTCACATAAGCTAATTCCAGATAAAAATTCTATGAGACGCTCCTTTCATTTATCCTGACACTGTGCTTCAAGAAGGAGCTACTACAGGTCACATTTTTCTGCATGTATAATTAAAAGACAAAAGTCTGGATTTTTGAACTGTTTTTTATACTGTCCCAGCTCAGTCTCCCTCAGTGTGGAAGAATGTCTTGAAAGCAAGGGATGAACTAAGCAGGAGCATGATCCAACCACCCTGAAACAGCAGTCCCTGCACTTTGTTAGTAATCAACACTCCGAATTGTCAAACTCTTCTGACATGGAATTACAGAATCCCAGAATATCCCGAGTTGGGAGGGTCCCACAGGGATCACTGAGGCCAACCCCTGGCCTTGCACAGATGCCTCAAAAATCCCCCCCTGTGCATCCCTGAGAGAATTATCCAAATGCTCCTGGCAGCCTCGGGGCTGTGCCCACAAAGGGATTTCTGTTCTGCACATCCCCCCAGGTGCAGACCATGCACATTCCCTGGTATGGCCATGTCCTTTAACATGGGAAAAGACTGTGTAATCAGAGCAAAAATTACTTTATCTACCTATGGACTCCCTGAACCTTTCCCCATGTTTTATATCGATAAAAAAGGGAAGCCTTGATGCATGGATCATTTCTAATTTCTAACTGCAATGTTTGTTACAGTTACAATAATTTGGGATTTTTGAGATGATTACACTTCCTTTGATGAAGACCTTCTCCCATGTGTGCTGTGACAGGTAGCACATCATGATATATACAATTTCTGCTGAGTGTTTGGGGACAGTTTTTGATTCTCCTAAAAGCAAAGAGTGACTCGGATAATAACCACACTTTCTGAGGGCACAGCTGGTAATAGCAATGAGAAAATTGGACACATTTTTATAGGACCCACATATTTTGCACATTTTACATGGGCTCTTTCTTGTCCAAAACATGATTCCTTCCTGGTTTTATTCTTTATTGTTAAAACTGCTGGTATTTCTTCATTTCAATCAAAATGAGACTAAGTGGCAAAACAACCCCAAAAGATTCTTCCTTCTCTTCACTCAAAACCTCAAAACTTTGCAATGAGTTGAAGAAAAGGTTGAAATGAAAGACTCATATGAAGTGAGAGCTAGAGAATTGAAACACTTTTCCTTGGCAAAAGGGAACATTGGCGTTTTTCTTAGGAGGAATGAGGGCTGACTGGAGAAGGATTGCAATCCCAGGGAAACTTATGCTCCTGTCTTCCCTGGAGGACAGATTTCCCAGGTGGGGACATGTTGTGAAAAGGAATTGTTCCCTGAACAAATAAATTCATTGCTGAGGAAGCACTGCCACTTGTTTCCACATACACCAAGAGAGATTGGTCTGTCAAAAGAAATCCTTGTTTGGAACTGATGAGGTTCCTCTGTCATTTAAGGAAAGTGGTTAAAAGTAAGGAAAGTGGTTAAAGCAAGTGTTATCAAAAAAGTGACTCCTCACTTAATGAAAATCTGGTTTCTATTCTTTAACATTAAACCTTAAATGCAGCACAACACTATTTTAGCAAGTAGACCATGCCAATAATATTTAGAATTTTATATAAAAAGTAAAAAATGAGAGTTAATTCAGTTCATTAGACAAGGTTTATTGTAAAACTGCAGTTCTTCTTAATTAATTTTCCTCCAGGAGCAGTTGTTGTGGAATGATCCTGAGCTGAAGGAAATATGAGTTTTAGCTCCTGTCCTAATAGCAAAACCTTGCTCATATCTTACAAGCCCTTCAGTTAATTATCTCAAAGAAAATCTTGATTAAGGCTTCTCTTTCTTTTTCTTGGTACTCTGTCTTTGAGAAGTGCATGTTAACAAAATAAGACCCAAATGAAGCCTCCTTTATCAGGAAGCAAAGCCCACAGATGATAGATGAACACTTCATTACATTTTCTAGCCTTGCTTCCTTTTGAATGAGAGACAAACAGCGTAACAAAAAAAAAAACAACCAAAAACCCCACTTATCTTCACTAGCCAATAATTATACACAAAAACCTTTCAAGTGTAATGAGAAATGAGGTGAAATGAGAAATATTTTGATCTGGATGGAGTTTAAATAAACAGGGGAAAAAACAGCAATGCATATTGAGAATCTTTCCTCATTAATCACAGCTTAATGACAACATTTAAATGACAGAACTGGGTGAACTCCACTGTTACAGCAAGTTTTAGAAGCTGGAACAGAGCTGAGATTGCAAGATTAGGTTATTTCTGAAGCAGTGTCCTGACAAGGGAACATTTTGAACTCAATTTATTTCTCACCTAGACCAGACTATTAAAACGATCCCAATTTAATACAACTCTCGGGTGCCTGCGAGGAGCCATGGCCTTATCCTCAGAGAGACCATCACTGCCCACAGGCCTAAAAGGCCTGAACACTCAAATTACACTGACTAAAAGACAAAAACCACCCCGTTATAATTGTGTGCTTGGCTAAGAACACTGCTTCTGAATTTTATTTTTTGTAGAGCACACTTCTTGGGATGCACCATCGCCACAGCCAGGTCAAGAGGCTCAGTGGGAACTCAGAAGGAAAAGGCATTTTGATTTTAAACCAGAGCTGATTTCAATCGGCAAAGCAACCCACAAGCACCAAAGAATGTGGTGCTGAGTGTGTTGGGGCAAATGCAGGGTCACAGAGGAGAGCTGGTGCTGATTGCAGAGTCACCATCCCATCCCTTATATTCTCCTTGAACGGGTAACTCCAAGTCGGGATTTGGATGTAACTTCTTGCATGATTCAGGACTTCATAATGACTGTGATATGTCTTTTGTTTTTATCTGAAGTTTAATATCTCTCAGTTCTGACGCTTCCACGCCCAGGCTCTCCCATTCGTTTTCCAGTCACACGAACCCTAATGTCTGTTACAAATATCTGTACAAGGGCAACCACACTTGGCATTCACATCCAAAATAACAGGAAATATAGAATGTTATTTAATACGGTTTAACAGCAAAGAAGAAACCAGCCTCTGGCATGTTTTCATGCTAACTAATGTGAAACATCTGATTTGTTCTATCCTCTACTGCGGTCGTTTATACAAGGAAAGGACAAAGATGTCTGTAGATACCACATTATCTAATTCAGGATTTTATATTTGCACTATATGCACATAATTGTTCCCTGTGAGGGTGGGCAGGCCCTGGCACAGGGTGCCCAGAGAAGCTGTGGGTGCCTCTGGATCCCTGGAAGTGTCCGAGGCCAGGCTGGATGGGGCTTGGAGCAACCTGGGACAGTGGACGGTTGGCACGAGACAATCTTCAAGGTGCCTTCCAACTCAAACCATTCCATGAGCCTGTGAATCGATAGAACAAATAGGCATCAATGTTCACAAATATGTTCTGTGGTTCATAAGACAAAACCTCCATTCCATCTGAACAAATTCCACATGTATGTATGTATGTATGTGTATGTTCATATGCCTATGTATATTCACGTATGCATGGCATTTAATTTGGCAATGACAAAGCTGTGACATTGGAGATACAGCCAGCAGTTAAGTCTGCCAACAAATAAAGAACCACTATTCTATTTTGCATCTTGTTGACTGTGAGATGCTCTCTAGACTAGGGGCAAAAGCAATCTAAAATGAAATGCCAAAGCAGCATCTTCCAGGATAAAGAATGTCATGGAAGTGACCAAGCAGGAACAAAAGCAAAGGAAATACCAGAAGTTTTATTCAAGGTTGCTGATTAAGGGGGTGCTGCAGCTCAGGTTGCCATGGTCAGAAGTGACTCAATTGCTCGATGGATGTGGGAATGCAAAGATAGGGCAGCTCTCACAAGCTGTGTGTCCCTGCTAGCATGGATTTGCCCAGTTTCCTGGCTTCCTTAAAAGATTTTTCAGCCCCTGTTCTCTAGTGCTGCCCACAGAGGTTGATCCCCACGGGGGAAGGCAGTTCTCAGCCTTTACAGCCTGTCCTGGTGCTCTGAGTTACCTCTGAGAAGACAAATTTAGCTGGTTTTGTTTTCATTTGTCTTTCCCCACCAATTGCTAAAAGTGCCTCAAATTTCTACCCTGAATTTCCCCTGAGGCACCCCCCAGAGCCTCTCTGAGACTGGAAAACCGAAGTTTGGTGGTGTGGGCTTCCCCTGCTCACAATCCCCTCCCATAGGGTGCTCAGTTGGGGAGGACAGACAGGCACAGTTATCAAACACCTTGTAAGGGTCCCTGGCACCCAGGAAGAGAGAGGAAAGCCCTGAGTGCACAATCAGGCTCAGTTTTGTCATCCCTTAATTTCTGGAATGCCTTTTGACATAATCTTTTAGGAGAGCTTTTGGGATTCAGAGCAGGGTGCTGAAGGGATGCTCCTCTTTGAACTTGTCCTCTTAGGAATTTTGGAGAGAATACAGGCTGAGGCTTGATGTTAGGAAACATTTTGTTATTGAGAGGTGGCCAAACCCTGGAAGAGGTTTCCCAGAGAGGAGGCAGATGCCCCAAGCCTGACAGTGCTCAGAGATGTTCGGACAAGGGCTTTACAGTGAAATGTAAACTCTGGCTTTGGGGCAGCCCTGAATTCTCAGGCAAATGGATGAGATGGTTGTTGTAGTCCCTTCCAACTAAATTGGAAGGAACTATTCCATTCCATTCCATTC
>WAAG01078152.1:1050-33978 GCA_013390105.1 Tichodroma muraria
TCAGTATCTGCTCAGTGCAGTTGAAACTTCAAGGTCTGGTAAAGTTTCCTGTATATGGTAATTTCATGGAACTTTAATTCTTGTCTTACTTGGATTGCTGTCCTTTTCTCAGGACTGTCTTACTGGTTTTAAGCTTGATTTCTTACACTACTGTCTTTTTCCTTCTGTATAAACTTTTTATATACTTATTTTTAGCTAACAGTTTAATTAGATTGCTCCCCTCTCCATTTTTTTTCTCTTGGCTTAAATTTAGCCAGTATGTATTGCTTTATTATAGCAAATGTAATTTGTCTGTAATAATGCATACTATGTGAAATACTTCATGCTGAAAGGACACATGAAGCATTCTATTCTGTTGTGGGGAAGTATTGAATGGAGTACTAGGATAGATGAAACTACAACACAGATCTTAGGCAAAGTTAAAAATCTAGGAAGGCTATTGATAGCCAAAAGATGTCTGGTCGTAGAAATGCATAAATTCACCTGTCTTCTGTGCTTGCAAAAACTTAATGTAATCTGTTGTGTGATGGGAAATAGATAATATACCAAAACTTTTTGGCTGCTTTGAAACTAAACAAGTAAGCAGAAAGACAACAAGTAACTTTACAAAATTAAAGGTGGACCTTATAGATGAAACTGCTTCCCTGTCTTGTGAGGGCGTTTAAAGTCCTGCATTCCTAAATACGATCTTTCTGGCGTCAAGCTATGGAAGTATTAAAGCACTTACTGAATCTGTAAAATTCAAGCTGGTCATGCTGAATTTGCAGGTATATATGATACGGTGTACCAACCTCAAAAGGCCGGGTACCTACAGGACTGAGGCCCTAGTGAGCATAGCAGAAAAATCTAATAATTTTCTGAGTTTAATAGCATACACTTACTACAAATTAGAGCTCTAAAGGAAATTACCATGTAGTGGTTTTATTCCCCTGTCAGCTAAACCATAAGAATAGGTCATAACTAGCAAAATGAGCAATTGTTCTAGGGATGAATCTGTGTGATTTACTTTATTAAATAAAATTGTAGCTATCCTTCAGCATGAAATGCACGTTGAGTATTTTGAATGGGCCACAGAAAGCAAGATGCAGTTGAGTAAGTAGCTTATGTGGATCCCTCTTGCAAGTCCTTCCAGGAAAAGGCTGGTGTGCTCTTGTGTCCCGGATCACTGCCGGCTGCTCTCCCCTCTTTCCTTGGGAGGTGCCTGCCTGATCATTTCTCAGCTGTTTGGTTTTACTGGGTACAGATCTGTAGCATGTTAAGGGTTTAAGATCCAAAATTGCTGCTGAAATTCCCAGAGTGTGGAGTTGTAGCTGAAGTTTAAGATCATGGAGATTTTATTAAGCTTATATTGGAGCAAGTTATTTATTTTTCTGCAATATGATGCATTTCTTAATATTTATGCTTCCTTTATTGAATGCAGTGATACTCATGAAACATTTTCTTTTAGGCAAGCTCTTAATAAAGATTTGAACTAAATATTAACTATTACACTGAGTAGAAACCAACTACAGGGCTTCATGCCCCAAAGTGCTTCTTTTTCATCTTTTGGTATGCCATTCCACTGGGGAACAAGAGAGTTGTTAAATGTTTATTTTACACAAGCGGGAATTAGAAGGAAACAAGAAGACTCCCAGAGTGTAGTAGAAATCACTGTTAATTGTTATGTTTGGATATCAAAAAACCCCAGCACCCAAAACCACTACTCCACACTTTGTAGTATCATTGGCATAAGAAGCTGGTTTTACATAAACTAATTTAATTACTATTGGAAGTGGCAATTTTAAAGCAGCACACCACCACTGAAGGAAAAAACACAGCAAAATCAATCTTACTGAAATAAGTGACTTTCTTTGTAATTTCTTACATCATGGAGTAGGTGGGGGTTGGTCTCCTTTCCCAGGCACTAACAGAATGAGAGGACAGTCTTAAGATGCCCCAAGGGAAATATAGGTTGGATATTAGGAAAAAGATTTTTACTGAAAGAGTGATAAAGTACTGGAACTGTCTGCCTGGGGAGGTGGTGGAGTCACCATGCCTGGATGTGTTTGAAAAATGGACTGGATGTGGCACTTGGTGCCATGGTGTACTTGAGGTGTTAGGGCATGGGTTGGACTTGATCTTAAAGGTCACTTCCAACCTAGTGATTCTGAGTAACATGTAAACAATATAGAGTACAGTTTATGCGACACCTTCAGAAAGGAATGTGCTTGGAATTCAAATCTCTTGAATAACCTGTGCCTACCCGTTATCAAAAGGGTAATAATTTCTTGCCTTCTAGGTGACCAGATTATTTTCAGCTGTACCTAACACTGCTGTCAAAAGTGTTAATGCATCTCAAACTGTTATGCATCCTTGAAGTAATGAATTCTGGTTTTTTTTCCCCTTCAAAAACTGTACAAGCTGTCAAGCAGTGGAATTACTGTATTTTGTACTTCAATGGAATTGCAATTTCCATAAGTAATGCTCATAATGAAGAGTGCAATAATCACTCCAATATGCATTTTAAGAATATTCCATGGGTTGGATGGTAATTATGTCTGTATCCTCAACAATTTGGTTTTTTAAAATGCGTACTTTATATTTACAGATATATGGAGTTTGGGGGTCATCCTCTTCATGTTGGTCTGTGGACAACCACCATTCCAAGAAGCAAATGACAGTGAAACTCTGACTATGATAATGGACTGCAAATACACGGTGCCACCTCATGTGTCCAAAGAATGTAAAGAGTAAGTAGAGTACTAAACAAATTGGAAGCATTCACAGTAGTGGATTTTCATTACTTTTGGGAGTTCCCCATACTATTATATCAATGTGTAGAATATTCCTTGATACTCTTCCTTTTATGTCTCTGTTGTCATGCATTTTATAAAGAATTGAAGAAGTTACTCAGTACAGATTGGCTTTGGCCAACTCTTTCCCTTGACAAATTACCAGGTGGTGTTGAGATTATTCTGTCACAAGGGTTAGGAATGTACTGCTGCTTATCAATTTAAGTCCTAACAACAAGTTACCAAAACCAGTCACACAGTCTCTTAGTTTGAAAGACAGGTGTCCGCTAGGGAAGGCAGGAGCCTCCCTTGGAATGGAGAATGTAAACCCCCTCCCTCTGAATTGTTACAATTTTGAAACGAAGGGGCTCTCAGGCAAAGACATGAGGATAGGAATAGCAGTACTTTACTAGAATGTATAACAAGGCAAACAGAACAACTATAACTATGTCATTAACAACAAACAGAACCAGGGACCCAGTCACAGTTTTCTCTGTCGCTGGCACCTTTCCCCTTCGGTGCAGTTACCGTCACGGCCGGCAGGAATGCGCAGAAGTCCCGGGGTGCTGGGCGAGAGGTACCAGGATCTCGGCGGCGGCAGCTGGAGCTGCGGGAAGGTCCCGGCAGCAGGCAGGGGCTGCGGGACACGGCCCGGGGAACCCTGAGCAGCAGCGAGGGAGCAGCGGGCGCGGGGCAGCGGCGGCTCCCAGCAGGGCAGGGAGAGAGGAAATTCAGCATTTCTGGGGCACGCGAGCAGATGGTGGCAGGTCCCTCAGGGCTGAGCTCCAGCGGTGCCGGTGAATTCTCCCCGCAGTGAGCGACAGCGTGGCCGTGCCCTCCGATGCCAAAGAGCGAAAGAGCAGCTGGGCCAGCCCTAGTCCTTTACCTGCCTCAAAATCCCGTGGTATCTCTGTCCCTCCAAAAGAAAACGCCCGAGAGCAAAAACGTAGCCAGGTGCCACACTCTTCTCCCGACTTCAGCTACTTCTTTTGTCTTTCTCAAGTATCCATAAGTATCCAGTAATTAGTTTCCTAGCAACTTCTGGGAAAAAATTCTATAAGAAAGAAACCCAAACTCCAACACACAGCAAGTTTTGCTCGTCTCCTACTGAAATTGCAACTCCAAGTTAACATCCTAGGCCATCAAGGGAGAAAAATATTTGGTCTGGAAATACCATATCCACTTAGGGGTCAGGATTCCTTTTGATGTGTTTTTCTGCAGTGTTCACTGGAGCCTTTTTATTGATATGTTCTAGTATTTCCCATGTTTCCCTATTGGTTTTAATGACCTTTGGGCCTTTAAATATATATCCCAGTTGCATCACTTAGACCATTTTAAAATGTTTATCTGGGTTCTTGAATCTGCAGTAGAGTATCTTTTAATTTTCAATACAGAGAACCAGATTCCTTTATAAATGCTTGAAAAGTGCATTTGGTTCAGTCAAAAAAAAAACTAGAGCAGCGTCTAGAATTCTGTTACTTGCCAAAGAAGGAAGTTTGTTACAGCTGTGGTCATGATGACCGTTCCTTTCTTTACCTGCCATGTGTGCAGTCCAAGAGTCTAATGCGTAATATGGTGAACAGCATCCTGGCCTGCACCAGCAACAGTGTGGCCAGCAGGACCAGGACAGTGATCCCCTGTGCTCAGCACTGGTGAGGGCACATCCTGAGCCCTGTGCTCAGTTTTTGGGCTCTCAAGAAAGACATTGAGGTGATGGATTGTGTCCAGAGAAGGGCAGTGAATCTGAAGAGCAGCTGAGGGAGCTGGAGTCGTTTAGCCTGGAGAAGAGGAGGCTCAGGAGACACCTTACTGCTCTCTGCAACCACCTGAAAAGAGTTTGTAGCCAGGTGGAGTCAGTCGCTTATCCTAGGTAACAAGCAGTAGGATGAGGAAATGACCTCAAGATTAAGATTGGATATTAGGAAAAATTTCTTGTCAAGTCTTAGAACAGGCTGCTCAGGGAAGTGGTAAAATCACTGTGCCTGGAGGTGATGATTCAAAACCAGTGTAGATGTGGCACTTAAAAGGTTTAGTGGTGAGCATGGTGATGCTATTTTAGTGGTTGGACCTGATTACTCTCAGTAAGGTTTTCCAACTTTAATGATTCTGTAATTCTGTGCCATAGCTGGTGTTCTTGTCTTTAGTGTTTAGCACCCTCCAGTAACATAGAAAAGCTGCTCTGAGCTTGAAGAGCTTCACATACAGGAAGAGGTTTGAGGGAGCTTTTATCAGTGAATTGTATCGGATCAATCTCTTGAGATGCTGCATGCTGTCATGCTGTGCTGAGGCCAGGAAGCTTATCTTTTGCAGCCTTTTGCTTAATATGCTTGCTAACATTGATTTGCTTACATGTCCAGATCTGTATTCTCTATACAAAGCATGAAGAATATGCAGCCAGTTACCCAGGTCCTCTATAGGTTAGATTTTCTTAGGGAAAAGACTCTGAGAATGCTTAAAGTTCCTGCTTGGAGTGAAAGCATTTGTGGTTTGAGATGCATAAACAAGCTTTAAGCAGGAGGCACGTGTGCTGCATTTGTTCCGTTTAACTACAGGTGTAGTTTAAAAAAAAAGTGAAATTAAATATGGAGTTTGTTCTCTTTCTGTCGTCATATTAACAAAAGCAAAGAAACTCAAGGCTCCCATATCTTACCCCGCCTTTCCTCTTGGTAAGGGCAGAGACCACAGCTAATAAAAGGAAATGTGACTTTTTTTACTGTAGAATTTTTAAGAAGGTTGAATTAACCTCCACTTTTAAATCCATACCTCATCTCACACAGAAAAAAACCCAGACCAAAACAAAAAAAAAACCCACAAACAAACAAATAAAAAAAAAAAACACTAAAAAATTGTGACTACCTTTGTGCTTTGTGTGTGGCCTTGCAGTCAGAAGTTGCATGGTATAGTATAGTTAGTGGAAGAAAAAGCACTGTATGAGAACTGGAGAACGTGTTAGCAATACAGTTTCTTTGTAACCTTGGCAACAAAACCATATATCCATATTTGTTGAGCAAAGCCAAAAATACCTCCCCCAAGAATTTTCCATGTATAGTAAGTGAACAGAGATGTGCTGTGCTAATGAAGTCTTCTTTCTCTGTTTACTTGGGGAATTCCTGCACTTTCTTTACAGCATTTGTAAAATCTCAGTATCAGCTCATTAGTAGATTTGTCACTACATCATCCCAGAGAGTATATTGGTCTGTCCAGGTTTTTTTCTATGTGGGTAGAACAAATCACAGTTTTTTCAAGAATACTGAAGACTCAAATGTCTGGTAGTTACTTCAGAATAAAAGACTTCTGTTTATCTTTGCCATTCCATATACGTGCTGACAGCAGCAATAATAACAAAAATCACATTTCTATTACTTTACCGACTAGCTGATAGGCCACCTGTGACCTGTAGTTGCCCTACAAAACCTACTAAAATTAAATAAATGAGAAAAATCAGATCAATTATCTAAGTAAATAAAAACTGCGGTGTTTATGATATTTATAGTTTTAAGAACTTGTTTCAGTTTAGCAGCATTTGTAATGTCTTTGAGACTGAACAGTTTCCCATCACATTGTTTAGCGTGAGACTTCTGAAGATCTATGTGACCTGACAGCAGAAAATGTCTTCCTAATGTTGCTCTTACAACAGCTGCTTTTTTAAACACGTGTGTGCATTTTTGTTTAGATTTGTTTTTTATTCACAGTCTAATTACACGGATGTTGCAGAGAGACCCGAAGAGAAGGGCATCTTTGGAAGAGATTGAAAACCATGCCTGGCTCCAAGGAGTTGATCCATCTCCTGCAACCAAGTATAATATTCCTCTGGTTTCATACAAAAATCTGTCTGAGGAGGAGCACAACAGTATAATACAGCGCATGGTTCTCGGGGACATCGCAGACCGAGACACCATAGTGGAGTAAGTTGGCAGCGTTCTAGATGCCGCTTGCGTATCTCTCGGTTTTAATTCAAGAACATCACGAGAACCTGGGCACTTTGGTCTTCAGATGTCAGGCCATTCAGTTAATAAATAAAGTCTTGCTCTGTGATAGGATGTTGTGGGATCGGAAGTACTTAAGTACACCCAAATTTAGGAAAAACTTCAAGAAGATGTGTTGGAACAGTGTTCTGATTCCTGCCGTAGCCATCTTGAGTAAACTTAAATGCTTTGGAATCCATGTTTGTTTTTCATCTCTCGTGCATATTTGAAGGTGACAAATCCTAGCATTTTTCCCTTAGCATATTTCCAGGGTACCTGAATCTTTGTTAATTTAAAATATTATTCCCTTTATCTATGTAATGCATAATAGTCACTGTCACTGAGGGAGCTTCCTAGAAAGCTACATAGATTCTTCTAATAGATTAAAACTGCCAAATTTCTAAAATACTCCCCAGATTGAAAGAGGTCTTATATATTTTTTTCCTTTTTTTATGTGTTCAGCTGTAAAAAACTGTTGATGGAGGGAAAGCAGCAGTCTCGCTTGTCAAGCTTTTAGCTGTGTAACAGGGGCAGCCTTTCTATTACAATGTCTGAGTGACACTTACTGGCTTACAAACTTACTTTTACTATAAACTCAATGTGACAGCTCTAAAATAATGAAAGTTTTCTTCCTTTTGTTGCATAACCAAGTATTAGTACTTTGTGGTTGCATGTGCCAGTGGGAGAGCCCATCATTGGTGCAGAGCATTAATAAAAAAGTTATCATTTAAAGAATGTAAAATAAAAAATAATTTCTTACTTTTGTTGGATGATATTCTGTGGATGTCTCCTTCCAGCTGTAGTCGAAATGATTAGAATTGTTGGCTCTTAATTTGTAATAAAATTAAGGCACGCTCGTCAAAAGATAGAAATGGGTAGTCCTGCTTTCAGGCACTCTTCTGCTGTGGGAAGCACAGCAAGCTGCAAGATGCATGTCCAGCTCTCAGAAACCACTGATGGATGAGTTATTTCGTGTTTTGTACTTTCCTCAGGGCATTGGAGACTAACAAATACAATCACATCACTGCTACTTACTTCTTACTAGCTGAAAGGATCCTGCGAGAAAAACAAGAGAAGGAAATTCAGACCAGATCTGCAAGCCCCAGCAACATCAAAGCCCAGTTCAGGTGAGAATTTAGGAGTCTAAATGGCTGGGAGGGCTTTGGATTTTTGTTTGTTTTTTAAATTATCTTAATGAGAATATTAAATTTCTCAAGTATTGCCTTCTTGAAAACAGTAAAATACTCATTGCGAATTTTAAATGTCTTCAAAGTCTGTGGACACTTCAGAAACTGTTCAGAAATCAGTTGCACAGAATATTTTCAATCCTGTCCTTCTCAGGAAATGACAAGGTAATTTGAAGTCTGTACCTAAAGAGGCAGGTTTTCACACCTCCTAGAAAAGGGCTTGTTCACTGACCTTCAGCTCCTCATACAAATTGTGTTATGTAATATCCCTGGAGAAAAATCAGTTGCATAATGCATAAACCTGCTGATACGTAATTAGTAAAAATGAGAAATCACTCTAAATTTGATCTGTAGATTATGTTCTTTTTTATGTCAGTTGCTATGCCTGTTGTCTGAGACAAATTGTTGAATTTACCATTTCTATCAGTCACTTAAAGATACTGCAATAGATTGTTTTTGTTTGACAAAAACATGAATTAAAAAAACCTTATAGTGCCTGAGGGTGCCTGAGATTTTCCAAGCTTCAGCTTGTGACACGGTAAAACTAAAAAGGGGGTATTGGGCTTCTAGCATGTAGTTCATTTGCACTGCAACCAGTTACCAAAGCATCCCACGTTTTCAGTTACAGCAGAATATGCTTTACAAAAACCAACCAACCAAAAAAAGAAAACCAAAACCAAACCAACCAACCAAAACACCCAATCCAAAAGGCAAATAGTACAGTTTCCACATGCACATTGATATTGGAGGATTCAAGTTTTGAACAGTTCTTTTTCTTAAACATTGTGTTTTGTCTTTCCTGAGTTAAGTGTTAAACTATCACTAGGGATCTGCTGGTATTGGATAAAATGTTAGTTGGCCCATCTTGATAATTGTTCCAGTGAAGATGGAGGAGGTACTGAGGCATTTCCATTAACTTTCATCCCGTAACCTCCAGTCTTTTCAAAAGTTGCCTATTTAGGTAAAATATTGGTAACTGTTACTAGCAATAATAACAATTGTTAGTAGTAATTTGTTAATGAGAAAAGAATACTAAATGTTTGTGTTGATGTTTAGCATAGCTAACTCCAACAACACCTTCACTGTTGTTTATCTGTATGATTTAAAGACAAAATAACTTGTTCATTCCAAAAGTTTCTCTGTGCAACTTTCATGCAAGGTCATATGTGAAATCATTTAATAGAAATAAGTGCTGGGATGTCCTTCTGGTGCATAGTCATAGTTTCCTTGGCCTAACTGATAAAAGTAAGGTACTACTACCTCAAGTTAAATGTAATAAATAAATAAATAAATAAATGGACACTTGTTATAAATTAAGGACACACACTTGGGAAAATAGGTTAAAGTCTCCATTGGTTGTCACCTTGGATTTAGGCTTCAGATTTTAGAGGCATCTCTTCTGATTTCTGTCTCCCTGAATTATGAGTTGGTGCTCCAGGAATGTTACAGTGTTTTGAATATATTTGTCATCCCCAGGTGGGACTGCACCCTGCAGTGTGTACACCTAATTATTACTCACTCAGTGGTCACTGATGTAGGAAGTCTTATCTTAGGTGGCTGCAAGTACTTCAGAAGAGTTCCTGTTGAAGCCATCTAAGGGGTGCCTACAGAACCTAAAAGGTCTGGAGCTTGGTGTTAGAGAGCTCACCTCCCTTCAAGGGCGATACTGTAACCTTGACTCAGCAGTTCTCTCATGATGGATCATCCCTATCTATTTATGTCAGCTTCTTTGAAAAAAGAAATCCTATCAAACGTGCCTAATACTAAGTATTACTTATAAAATAAATTACTCTAGAGGAAAACCTGGAGTTCACCTTCAAATAGAAATTCTAAAACTATAAAGTTGGCTTTTGAATTGTTAGGAGGTTTTTTTTCCTCAGTGACACTCTTTCAGTAAAGAGCAGCTCTATAACAAAAAGTTCAATGCATCTAGATTTTTATATGAATTTGTAAAGTTGGAGTAGCTGTAGCCTGCCCTATGAGTATGAATTTTCATAACAAGGACATCTGCACAAACTCTGGAACCCTTGCTCTTATGGTCCCAGTAGCTGCTCTTTGCCTCCACGATGGTTCTAAATTTCAAGTGTTTCTACAGAATGACCTTATGGAAAAGACAACAACAGGAGTGCATTACTTTGATTTTGAGACATCAAAGTATTAAAAATAAATTAACTTATTTGCAACCTGGAGCGTCTTTTCTGTCCCTCTCTCCCCTCAGACCCACTGGGAATAAAGGGAGAGGCAGAAGGGAAGGGAGGTAAACATGGGCTGCTATAAGAGATAAACATACTGTAGTGAGGAGGTTTATTGCCTGGCAACTACAATACTGTAAGATACTATCTTTGATCTTTATTGTGACAACTACAGAACTCTTCCTATTTTTGCTGACAAACCCAGTCTGTTCTTTTAGCATGGCAAGTTCCTGAAAGATTTAAATCTTCATTTTCTGTCATGTTTGTAGTTATGTTTCTAGTGTATTTAAGTCCTGTTTGTTAATTACAGGCAATTGTTTGTGTTTAAAATACACAGCAGAGCACAAATCATCATCAGCCTGGGTCAGTGTTTCCCAGCATTTCTGGAGACAGCTGGGCCCTAAGGGAGGGTACCAGTGTCAAGCCAAGAAGACCTCAGCCCAGGTCTTGTCTGTGCAGCTTGGCTGGGAGCTGCTGGTTGTGTTGCCTTCCTCCAGGCCGAGCTCCCCACGGAGAGGCTGGTGGAGGCCACCAGCAGCTCCCAGTGAGACAGGCAGGAGCCTGCCCGGCTGCGTGCAGGGAGCGCAGCACACAGGCTGAGGCGCTGCGTGGGCAGCCGGGCCCTGCTGTTACAGGGTCCTGGCTTAGAGGTTTCTGACACTTGGCTGAGCAAAACCGATGCAAGTGCTTCAAAGCAAAGTCTGCTACGAGGCCGGGTGAGATTATTGCTGGCTTTAGTATAGCCTCCTCCTCAAAGTTTGTACAACTGCGGAGAGAGTTGTCAGGAGACAACCTGGTGTAGACCAACCAGTATCTCACACTTCAGCATCCTTTCCTGTGCAGCTTTCAGCAAGTGCAGTCCTACCGCAGCAAAGAGGTGTCTGAGCCTTCCCTTTTCCTTCAGCTCAACCTCCTGACATGGCAGAGAGCGGGAAACCTGATGTGATTCTTGTGTCTTTGTACGCAGCCTGTCAGGCAGATACCTGGGGTCACACTTGGTGTGAAACGTTCTCTGCTGTCCTCCTCCTCTTGCTTCTGAACTGGACTACGAAGCCATGCAGCCCTTTCTTTTGGCACACACAAGATACGGTTGGAAGCATCTTGTAATATGCTGTCCATGTGTGAACAGAGGTCTCTACTACAGCTTTTCATGCAGTAGCCAGAGTATTTTTGTTTTGTCAAGTTAAGAGATCAGCAAACTTTTTAAAATGAAAGACAGCAAATGTGGGGCTTAGGCTGAGCGAAGAAGTAGAAGAATTGTTCAGTGTTAACATGTTGGTCTGTAGATGTTGGTTTTTTGGATCAGACTTTTAAAATAAAGACTGACAGTCTTTGTTCTTTATTCTGTGTGCATTGTTAAAAAATTACATTATATGTTAAGATTTAAACGCAAATCATTAGAGAGTAGCTTAAGATACTGGAGATAAAACGTTAGCTGCCTACTTGTAAAACTGATGCACACTCTTGTTACTTTCATTTTGATTTGGGCTAATGCTATTACAGAGTCATACATTTTCAACTTGGATTTACAGTTTATTCAAGAGTCATATTCTTAAGCAGCTTGAGTTCTCAATTGATGCAGTTGTATTATTCCAGATTCTCAGCTAAGGACAAATAAATGTATGATCTCAGTTTGTGTGTGTTTAAAATTAAAGGAAACTTTTGTAGAATAGAGCTTGGTGAGAATTTTCATCTGACTCACATTTTCAGTCTCACTCATGTTAATTCTAACCTAATTTTTATATTAAGAGTATTGGGGGAAAAACCCCAGAAGCATCAGATTAAAAGTAGTTTGCAATACTGTCTTACTTAAGTTGTGCTTGAATAGGCTTGTACCTTCCTCTGGGTACTGGTGGTTCTATACCAATCTCAGATTATTTTTTTGAGACACAATTATTTCAAGTTTTTTTATTGCTTAATTAATTTCCTGAGAGCAGTGAAATCTTATGTTTTGATTTGACAGTAACCAACATAATTTCTAAACTGTGGTCTTGTATAGATGGTGTTCCTTTCAAATAGCAGCATTTCTAATGGAATGCACATTCTCTGAGAACAGTTCCTTGTGCTCAGTCACTCAGTACTGTTGTTTACAGACATGCCACTCGGGAGCCCAGTTTGTGTGTCAGTACTTGTGCCTCTCTGGTGCAGATCGTACACTTCCTTGTAAGTTCTGAAATTCTTGCCGTGATGTAACTTCCTGTTTATCTTTAATTTTTTATGCAGGCAGTCGTGGCCAACAAAAATCGATGTCCCCCAGGATCTGGAGGATGACCTTACAGCAACCCCTCTCTCTCACGCCGCTGTTCCTCAGTCCTCACCGGCTCGCACGGCTGAGAACGTTCTCAATGGGCACCGGAGCAAGGCCCTTGGGGATTCGGCAAAGAAGGAAGAGATCCCTGAACTGGCTGGGCCAGCACTTTCAGCGGTTCCATCGGTGAGCTTAAAACCCACTACAAGTGGCCGAAAGTGCTTGTTCAGAGTAGAAGAAGATGAAGAGGAGGATGAGGAAGATAAAAAACCTATTTCTCTTTCTACTCAAGTGGTTCTGCGTCGTAAGCCTTCAGTTACAAATCGTCTTACTTCGAGAAAGAGTGCACCAGTCCTCAACCAGATCTTCGAGGAGGGCGAGTCAGATGATGAGTTTGACATGGACGAGAACCTGCCCCCGAAGCTCAGCAGGTTAAAGATGAACATCGCCTCGCCCAGCACCGTGCACAAACGCTACCACCGGAGGAAAAGCCAGGGACGGGGCTCCAGCTGCAGCAGCTCCGAAACCAGCGATGACGACTCGGAAAGTAGGAGGCGTCTGGACAAGGACAGCGGGTTTACTTACTCCTGGCACAGACGGGATAGTAGCGAAGGGCCACCTGGCAGCCAGGGAGACGGTGGTGGACAAAGCAAACCAAGCAATGGAAACGGAGGGGTGGACAAAACGAGCCCAGGCGATAACAACAAAGGTGGGGGGAGTCCCTCCGGTGGCTCCGGTGGGAGCACCAACACCACCTCGGGTTCCACTCGGAGATGCGCTGGGTCTGGAAACTCGATGCAGCTGTCATCCAGAAGTGCAGGGGAACTGGTTGAAAGCCTGAAGCTAATGAGCCTTTGCCTAGGTTCACAGATTCACGGCAGCACAAAATACATTATTGATCCTCAAAACAATCTGTCCTTTTCCAGTGTAAAAGTGCAGGAGAAATCAACGTGGAAAATGTGTATAAGCTCCAGTGGAAGTGCAAACCAGGCTTCATCACTGGGCAGCCTAAAATTTTTTTCCGACCAAATGTCAGACACGACAAATGAATTGGAACGGCTAAAGAACAGGAACTTGAAAAACAATGTGCTACAACTACCTCTCTGTGAAAAGATATCTGTGAATATTCAGCGGAACCCAAAGGAGGGGCTGCTGTGTACCTCCAGTCAAACCAGTTGTTGTCATGTCATTTGACATGACCTGACTTGAACAGCTCGATCTGCCTGACAGCGTCATTCTTCCTGGTCAGAGCTGTGAACACCTTGTCATGGACCCCCTTTTGTTGTCTTAAGATTTTTAAGTGGGCTTCGAGCAGTTATTTATTATACTTTAATTTTGTGTTTGCTTGATGGTATGACAATGCATGGTCTTTGCATGCTGCTAGCAGATATGTTTTTCTTTTTCAACACAACAGAATATTTTATTGTGTAATTTTTACATTTATAATTTTACTATGGAAGATCTGGATTAAAAATCTGGATCCTAATGTAAATGAAGCACTTAGAAGTTTCATGTTCTGCACTTAAACTAGAGAGAGAAGCTTTTGTTTGCTTATGAAATGTTAATTCTTGTTCTAACCTTCTGTGAAAACTAAAATATGTGATATGTGGCATACTTCTATGTGTCTGAAACAGAACCAAAGCAATAATGTTTTGATGCTGAAAACTCTTCAGGGAGCTTTCAGATGTTCCAAGGCTTGTACAAAGCAAAGATGCACTGAAAATTAGTGATCTTGAAATATGATTTTAAACCCACACCTATTTGTCTTAAGCTATGATATGGATGAAGTTGTGGCTCAAAAATCAAACCGAAAAGATCTTGTTTTGCTAGAGGCAGTTTTCTTTAAGAAAAAAAAGAGGCAAGTAGATTTGTAAGGCAGCTTTCTCCCATAGAAATATGTTAATATTACAAGCAGACAATCTTTTTTTAATATAACAAAGGTAAATTATTAAGTCTACTTCTGAGTTTTTACATGCTAACTGAAAATAAAGTATTTGTATGAATTACTTTTGTTAGTAGTACATCATGACACTTAGCGGTTTAGGTTTTTACCTTGTAAACCCTCTCTTGCTGTTCTCTTCTCCCCTCTCTGAGGTTCCAGAAGGCAATAAGGGATGGAAAATCTTTAGGTAATTGGATTCACACTGAAATTATTGTAATTCACAAGTTTTGTTATTATTACTATTTTCAAAACTTAATATACTGTTGTTCCCCAGATGTACACCACTTATTTTCCCTCAGTAATACACTCGTTCATAAAGTCCATTTAAAATAGCCTGCAGGAAAAGGTTTCTTTCACAGCTCTGAGCCTTTCTGTCAGGTTTCCCGTTGCCAGGGCAAGGTCTTGATTTAGAGTATTTCTGTACAAAAGGATACTTTTGACCAGATGAATTAACTTTGTGGAATTTTATTATCTAGAATAAAATATATTGCAGATTCCTAGTTTTGGGAAGGGCAAGAATGTTTTATTTTTTCATGCTGTGCACTGGGTCTTCTAAGCAATGCTAGTGAAACTGGGGGTACTATGTAGCAGCGGCCTGGGCAGACCCCGGGTGTCCCAGAGGAGTTTGACACTGTTGAGCATCTTGTAACACTTTCGGAATGGTCGATACAGCGCCTTTTGCGTCTGCTGCGGAGGGAGCAGAGCACCAAAGAAGGGCTGGGTCAGGACGGCCGCAGCTCGCTCACGACCGCTCTTGTGATTCCTGCAAGACTTCAGAGAGTCTGAAGTGCACGGGGTGTCCTTCCTGGCGAGCTGAGCCGGGCGTTCTGCTGCCAGACCAGGGCACAGGAGAAGTGTTCCGCTTCTTTAAGTTTTAATCTCTAGTTGCAATTTTAGTTAACAGCTACAAGCATCGACGTGTGGGTGAAGCCATAGAACATAATTGCTTGAAATTTTTGAGCAGGGATCTTACCAAGGGCCAGAAACGAGATGTGTGGTTCACAAACAGTGAGCGTAACATCCACGTAGGAGATGAGTTTATAAAGGGCATTGGCAATAAACTTTATTTGTTGCAGCTTTTTTCCAAGTATTGTAAATACTCTTTCCTGATATGTACAGCCTTGGAATGGCACCTTTTAACTAACCCCGGGTGTATTTTGTTTCCAATGTTTTTATATACGACTGTATATATGGTGCTCACTTTAGAACAGCAGTGTTGACCATTTATGCTGCATAGTTGTATTATAGCCTTATAGTTGTGTGTGGCTGGTTGGACCTCTGGGTGTACAGATGTGTACAGATGTGTTATCCCTTTTGCTGTCCTCTCCCCCTCTGTTGATAGGTGAATGATTGTGCATGTGGTGTACGTCGTGTTATGTCGTCACGTAAAAGGAAGGGCGAGAATAACCACTACATTAAGATAATATTGGACCAAAATATTTAGAGCAAGTAAACAGTTTCTTGTACCCCTTAACGTGTCTTTAAGAGTTGCATATAGTTACAGTAGTGTATAAAGTAAATATTGTGGAAAAACAGTTAGTCTTGTATTTTTCTGTATGTGTGTATATAAAAATATATAAAAAATAATGTACCTCTAGCAACTTAATCTGTATTTAAGATGTGACAATCTTGACACAGAATTTTAAGAGCAGCAGTCTAAATAAGCAGAATTAATGAACAGAAGTATAAAAATTTCTCACCAAGAAAGAATCCATGTGTGTTAAGAGGGTACAGAAATATCAACTGATCTTATTGCTTCTGGCAATGTTTGGCTTTTTCATTGTACAAACATTCATGGTGTGCGACAGAAATGGCAAATCCAGTTAATAAAAGCGATACCTGATTGATGCATAACCGATGACTTGCATGTGGCTGGGGTTTGTGTCTCCTGGCGTTCGGTGTGTGAGGGTGGCACAGGCTCCAGGCCAGTCCCTGCGCGGCAGCACCTGGCTCTGGGGAGAGCCAGGGGCCTTACCTTGCAAGAGCCCGGCTTTGTGTGTGCATGGACATCCATTGGTGAGCTTCCAGTTATTCTCTTGCAGTGAGCAAACGCGATCATTTGGGCTTAACAGTCGTCGCAGTCATCATCTGCTGCGTTTTTTGTCTCAAGGCTGCAGGAGCTGTTCCTCAGGCAGAACTTCAGCCCTTACGTTGTTCTTTATAAGGTAAAGCGGGTAACAGTAAAAATGGGAGGGCAGCAGTGCCAGCCTGCTTTGCCCCACCAGCACGTGCTGCAGTGAGGTGCACAGGGCTGCCTGGGACTGGGCTGGCTTCTGGCATCTTGTCCCTCAGAGGTGTCTGTTGGTGACCTGTGGTTGGAGCAGCTCAGCACAACTTGCGCTGCTGCAGTGATTTAACTCTCCTGGAGCACAAACTGTAACCAGCCAGGGTGGGTATGAACGCAGGGATCCAGGGCATGGAACCCAGGTTCTGTGGATACAAGCCATTAAGTGAGTACTGCTTTGGGCCAGGGCATTTGTGCAGAGCTGCACCTGCAGGTCTGTGCAGCTGGGACCTTGCCCCTGCTGAGGAGCTTCCCAGCTCTGGTCACTGCAAACCGGGGTGGAGGTGGTAGCAGGAAAGAAGTGGCCAAAGAATTTGCAGGGCTGTGACTGTGACCGAGCCAGGAAAGGCGTTAATGCATCTTGTAGTGCAAGGCCAAGCAGTAACATCTCGTAGCTGGTACATGCAGGTCAGATACTTTTCATGCAGATTTTTTTAAAGGATTTTTTCATTAGCAAATAAAGGGAAAACCCAGTGCAGCTGGCTGGCAGTGAACAGGGAACAGGGGCAAGCTGCAATGTCCCCAAACATCAGAGACAACCCAGCCACCCCGTTAGCCTTTCCCATGGTTAAGTTTATGTGAATGAATCAACTGATTTGTTTGTCGTTAATTCCAAGCGATGACTTGCTTTCAGTAAAAGGTGTTTGAGCAGTGTGACTGGTGTGACTGTACTTGGGAAAGTGTAGCAATGACTCACTTGTTGAGTTGCTGACTGCACGCAGCCAGCCAGGTTCCCTCACCGGAGTCATATCCATACGGTGTTTAAAGGGACTGCTGGGGTGCCCTTCTCCAGAGCAGTGTCTCTGCAGTTGTCTTAGCCCGCTCCCTCCCTGAACCACAGGCTCTGGCTATTTATTTTCTTAGCTTTAAATTGTAATTGTAAGATGACTCAGTTTGGCCTATCTGCTTGGATTACAAATTACATCAATTTCTGGAAGTCAAGAACTCTGTATTAGTGACAGAATAAAGTCTTATTCCATAGGGTGAAGAAAGAGATGACCTCTATTTTCCCATGTGATGGAAGAATTATTAAGAAAAATGCAAGTATAGGGCCTGAGAAGCACAGAGAGGTAACACAGACTTCATCAGGCTCTCAGATGAGTCATGTCAGATCTCAGGGATTTGTTTCAGCAAGCCCTTGTGTAACATGTTCCTATTTCCTCCCTCTCACTGCTCTCTCTTGAGAAATACAGAGCAGGGGAGGCAGGATCTGGTTTTCTCTCTGGGCAGTTGTGTGCCACATGCCCTCAGCCTGGGACAGGCTCCTCTAGGCACTGGGACAGCCCTGGGAGCCAGGGCTGAGGAGCTTTTACAGCAGGCCCAGCGTTGCCCTCAGGATGCCAGTGACAACAGAGGCCATCACCACAGCGCTCTGCATCAAGCACTAGGTGCAGAGAGAGCCTCCTCCCTCGGCACCAGGCTCCAGGACTGGCACTGAGCCACCAGGCCCCGCTGTCAGCCCTGGCCTGGCACTGGCCCCTCCAGCTCCTGGGTGAGGCATGGCAGAGCTTTCCTGAAGAAAGCACATCACAGTAGAAGGCATCGTTCCCAGGGGCTTTGCTTACATCAGTAAGGAAGTGAACTCAAATTTCTCTGAATGAGATTCAAGATCAATTCCCTCAAGTCCAGGCAGGCTAAAATATCCATAACGACTTGCCTGCTTACAGAGGAACCTTTCCATGTAATGAGTGTTTTCCGTTGTCCACAGTAGCTATCTTGAGTCAGCAGATCCCTCTGGGCCACGCAATTAGACCCGTACTCACAATGTACCTGATGAGAGAACTTTTGTGTCACCAGCAAGTCATTTATAAGTGCCCTTTTTAAAAACAGTTTTCTTGGATTGTTATTGTTGCTGCTAAGGAGATCTGTAAAATCCAAGTCTTAACAGACAGATGCAGGCTACTCCCACACAGTCATCTTCCCAAACAGGATGCTCCAGCCTCATCCTTGGTTTTTTTCCTGAAGCTTGAGACCAGAGATAAACTTATTTTATTGCTTAGACTCAGGCACTGGCAGAACTGCCACACACCCCTGTCTGTTGGCCTGCACTCCTGAAAAGCCCAGAGCCATGGCTGGCTGAGGTGTGTGGCTCTCTCAGCTGGGTAAGGGACCCTGCCATGGACCTGGGAACAGACATTCAGATTCCATACCTTGTGAATGGCAGCTACTGATAAATATCTTACTCCTTCTGACATTTTCACCTGACAACTGATTTTGGTCAGTGAGTTTCATTCCTGGCATCCCACAATTTTTACCATGTACAATTTTTGCTGTGGGTGCACCTACGGCAGAAAGGAAACAACACATTCAGGAGCACAGACAGAAACAGTTTTTTCTCTCAAATGAGAAATGAAAATAGATGCCACCGTGAATGTGTAAAAAACCCAAAAGACAAAACCCAGTACCAAACAGTATGAAACACAGGGATCCCTCCCCAGTGAAAGGACAAAGAGCTGCATACAGAGGAATAGGAGCTAAATTTCAGTTCAGTGACAAAATACTGCTTGGCACTATGAGGGAACATTTCTCAGCAGGTTGAAGTGTGTATTTTAGAACAGAAACAGTCTCTGTCATACCATGTAGCATCTGTGATGCTAAAACAAGAGTTCTCCCAGTACGTGGAACAAACTTTAATCCCGATTAAACAAAGGAGTCCCATACTTCTCACACCATGGAAGGTCAGAATTCCTCCATACCTCCTCACTTTAGGTGGAGAATGCACCTAAGAACAGCATTATCCCTGTTTATAGATAAGGAAACTAAGCAGAAGTGAAGGGATTTGCCCAAGGCAAAGGAAACAGCCCTTACTGAAGTCACTGGGTACTTACACCTCACTAGAGATTTTCTTGTTGATCCACAGAAAACAAAAGAAATGGACCCCACAAGGAAAACCACAAAGTCAGTTTTGCAGAAGGTGACTTACTTGTTTCACGTGATCACAGTTGACACACGAATTGATTCCTTTTCTAACCCATCTTAGAAGGTTGTTCCAGACACCTGATACAGCTGCCATCAGCAAAACACACCAACTTCATGCTCCCAGACCACCATCAATTAGCAGACCAGCAGAATCCCTTCCAAATGGCTACAAGGTCACAAGAACATACTCCAACAGGAACCCATCCCATGGATTTTTCTTCTCTGGAACTGCTCACTCAAAAACACTGACCAGGCAGTTAAAACTTGAAACGTGAGCTACTTCAGATCAAAGTGGGCAGGAGTCTGCAAAGATGGGGAGTTTTCATGGAGAACACAGTGGTCCTCTGCTAAAAAAACATTTGGTTTTGGGATCTTTACAGCACTACAGGAAGGGTGACATGCTTCCCTCAGAGATCCTCAGGGAAGAGCATGTGCAGCCACAGCCCTGCCACTGCTTCAGGAACAGGCTGTGAAAGCAGCAGCCCATGAGATACCCCTGAAATAGCAGCAGTGTGGGGGACTAACAGTGGGAGAGGCAAGAAAAGTAGCCATAACATAGGTTTGCTCCTCTTCCCAGGAGAGCAGTCATTTCTTACTGGGTCACACCTGCAAAGCCTGGGAAATCTTAATTTTTAGTTCCAGACAAAATACATTATTTTGGCTTAGTTTTATTACTCTGCTGTGGGGGCCCTGTGGCAGAAATCTGAAATGTGCAAAGTAGGCAAACACCTTAATGATGGCAGCAGCAGATTTTTGCGAACAAAATTCTAGCAAGTACCACATACAGTTACATCTACCAAAACTGAACATCACAGCAGCCAAAAATAAACTACCTCAAAGTCACAGGAGCAAACACTCTAGATTTTGGTCCTATTACTGTCAGAGAACAAAGAAACATTAGAACAGCTAGATTTTTGTGAAATGCAAGGAAAACCAAATCAGATACTCACTACAAACACAAGTACTGGTGTATCAAGTATCAAGTTTAATTGATCTGTTACTGATAGTTCATTTAACCAAGAAGAAGATCCATTCATACAATACTGCAGTTTAGAATCCAGGGGAGTGATACCAGAATCCAATATAAATTAGAAAATAAATAGGCTTCATAAGTCACTGATCAGCAAGCTGTTTCCTACTAAATTTTTTTACCTAGCTTTTGAAAAGATTTTAGCTGGGACCTGTTTAGAGAACTAGCAAACAGGAGTATATAATACATACTCTATAAATATTTATGTTCAGCTACTTCTCAGATCACATAATAAAATACATTGTTGCTCCCTATGAAATGTATAACATACTGAAATTAATTTGCTGTGGACAAGCAGTAGCTAATAAGCAAATCTTTGAAATAACAGAGGATTGATTAGCTATTGTAATGAAGGAACAAAAGGGGCAATTACCATAAAGGGAGAGTAAATTAAATAATACTCTGCTTTTTTTTTTTTTTTCCCTTTAGAAAGTTGCAGCTGAAAATTCTAGTTAGCTTCTGGATGCTTCCTCACAGGATCTGTTTTCAATCACTCAAAGCACAGGGAGTCTGGCATATTTTATCCAGACCTGGCATAAGCCGGAGTGCGTTATTTGGTGTTACCTTCACAAGCAATTGCATATGAGAAACAAAGAGAGCAGGAGAAAACACAGTCTTTTACAGTGTCAGGCAAAGATTATTTACCAAGTCTCGTATAAGCAGGTGCCACCTACTCAGTGGGTGGTGGAAGGTGTTCTCGGAGCGCCACACATGACCACAATCGCTGGCCCCGCCTCACATGTGACCGCCTTAGTCATCCTCATTCCTCCGTGTTTACTCCTGCAGGGACTCCGCCGCCAGCTTCATTTGCTGCCAGGGGAGAGAGGAACGGAGAGAGACGCTGAGTGCAGCGGCAGCAGGAGGAATCGCACAAACCGGCTAGAGCCCAACGCGGGACACCCCAGAATCCGACTGAGTAGTGAAACCACACCAAAAAAAAGAGCATTTGAAAACAAAAAACACCAGTCTCTCATGCCTGATTTTTACAAAATACACAATTTTAACAGAGGCATTACTTTTGTCCACCAAAACACTCATCGAATGGCAGTGCAATTTGTATGTTAATTAGTTATTTTTGTGACGAATAATGCCTTACATGAAAGTCATTTAGCCTTAAATATTTAGGCTTTTAAGCTGATCTCAAAAGGTCAATGATCTGACAAACTGCTGCTCCCACTTCCCATTGCAACAATCTGTTAACTATTATTCAGTATTTCTTTTTTTGTTGCTGAATTGAATAAAAACATCCTGTGATATAAGAAGGAGGTAGCAGACTGCTATGGTGATATGTGTTATTACCAATCCTGTTGATAACCAGTTATGTTTTCATTATCCTAGGATGTCACCAGAGAGATCTCCATGTGAAACCAGGATAACAATCCCAGGTGATGAAAATATCTGCTGAGTAAAAGAAAACAGAGCCACTCTGGGAAGCTTCTCGTTAAAGAGGATTCTCTTCTTGTTAAAGAGAATGTTTCGTAACACAGAACTCACAGAGGCAACAAGGAAGAGTTTCAACTGTGCCGAAGGTACCTCTCACACATCACCTGGGGGTTGCCAGCCAAGGGCCTGGCAACGTCTGGAAGGCTGGAAGCACCCTGATATACCAAGAAATAGTCAGAGTGACTGAAGTCCCCGAAGAAAAAAG
This sequence comes from Tichodroma muraria, assembly GCA_013390105.1. Lineage (NCBI taxonomy): Eukaryota > Metazoa > Chordata > Aves > Passeriformes > Sittidae > Tichodroma > Tichodroma muraria. The sequence goes on from WAAG01078152.1 coordinate 23,237, forward strand.
ACAACAGTCACAGGAAGGAGATGAGCGGGAGACCAGCCCAAAGGACAGGCTGAGGAGCAGGGGCACAGCACTGCTGGAATTCACTCATGGCCAGCACTGCTGCCTCCTTGGAGGCAATTTGGCAGACCAGGAAACGAAAAGGCTGGGCATGAAGAAATGTGAGTGATCATATGAAGAAACAATTTATGCAGCTTTCAACTCCCGAGCTGCTGCGTGGGTTCTGTATCGTTCCCCCAGTGGAGGATGGACGTGTGCTACTGAGCTGAAGTAGTTTCTTTTACATTTGTATTCGATCTCATAGAAATGGCCCATGACATATGAGCTGTGAGAAAGAAGTATCTAACAATGCTGTAGCAAGTTTGGAAAAGACAAAACTGCAAATAAAGTGTACACTATTATTCAGTTTCTATCCCCCAACATGGAATACAAAGATGTCAGATGCTTCAACACAGCACCTTCTACCTTTTCTTTGCTGCTAGTCTGGGCCTGAACCAATTCCAAAATACTACTCTGCATGCTAAAACACACCTACAACAACTTTTCTTTACCATTTTTATCTGTATTTTCATGCCATCTACAAGTGAAGTAAAATTAGTTTGTGATACAAATATTTATATGCTTCTCCATAGCAACAGTGCAGGGAAAAAGCCACAGCTAAAGGCTTGAATACAGATAGATTCCTCTTCTACATTCTGATTCACTTATTTAAATAAATATCTGAATAAAACTACAGCATCTTTAATTGAAGTGACTTTTCCTTCTATTGCAAAAACATAGACACAGAAGACAGCACCTTCATTCAGTTCCTGATCCATCAAATACAAACCTAATTCTCTTTTTTAAGAATGATTTTCTCAAATTCTGAGTGCTGGTGTAATTATATGGGGATTGATGAGGGATGCAGAAGACTGGAAAGGTATTTTTATTCTCTGATCTCTGCAGGGCTTGCCAAATTCTGGAAAAAAACCAAGCACATGAGTGCTAATGATGACTAAATGTAATCTGTCCAAAAACTGTACAAGCTGGACCACTCTCATTTATTTTTGAAGGTCCTCCTAATTTTAACTGAGCTAATCTTAAACTAGGATTGTCTTGTGCTGGCAATCTTATGCTATCATATTTTAAATACACGATATGAAAAAGCAAATATCCAGCTTCTTGAGCGGGCCAGGGAGTAGAAAAACCTCTCAAAATAGCTTCACATGCTGCCATGGCACACAAGGCCTGGGAATAATCAGTCCAAATGCAGTCATACACATATTTCAGGAAATGAATCATAAGCCACGTGAGAACCCCAAGAGCTGCGTATTTAGTTTATTTTTTATAGTTTCTAATACCAAAATGTATTTGGCAGTACCTGGCAGCAGCAGGCTCCCCCAAGAGCTATCACTTGGGCAAGCAACATGTGGTGGCGCTTTTAAACAGAGAAATTCTTTGCCAAGTTCAGGCTGAAGAATTTTTAAATTTTCTTTTTTTTACTGTGAAAGTAAATGTTCCTGTTCAATGGGAAAATATTTCTCTTAGACAACATATGGGAAAGGGAGTGGATTTTTAAAATTTTTTTGCTGACAAAGGGAACTGATGAGGTACATCAGTTTTAAGATCACTTTCCCCCTGACAGCCCCAACAGTTTCACTGGGAAACCTGTGGGGCTGAGTTAACTACTCTTCCCTCAAAAAGACATTTCTTTGTAAGCTTTAAGAAGTATTTTAAAAATATGGAAAAGCAGCATTAAAAATGTCTTGATCTGCTTGTTAAACCTACTAGATACATAATGACAAAGAATGCTCATTTGAGGGGTATTAAAAGCCTCTGTGAAACAATCAGAGGCACAGCTCAGAAATGAGTTAGCTCAAGAAGCCATTCTTCATTTACTATAGCTGAGAGTTACTAGTGAAAGGTTTACACTTAATGCTCTGTTTTATGCAGCACCCTTAGCAACAGCAGCCTATGCATGCAATACATCAGTGAAACATGTTTAAACTAGTATTAATTTTAGTGGGGCTACAGTGTTGTTTATCTTAAAATTCTACTATTAGGAAATGCTCTAAATATTTATCTGCTGTAATTCAATAGATTGGCTATTTCCATTTTATTAAATTTAAATTTCCTTGTGAAGCACATGTAATATAATTAGACAGTACTTCCAGGAGAAATAGCAAAAACCCTTCAATGTGGTTTACAAATAGGCTTTACCAATTGCTTAGATTTCCCTACGTTTCAACGTCAAATTTTCTGAAAGGACTTTATTAAAACGGAACAGATACTTTCACACCACAAACAGCTGCATACCAAGCATGGAAATCAGGCTACTCCCTTTGTGGGCTCACTCACAACCAGAAACACCAACTTTAGCGTACAGGGTACGGCTGTGAGAGTTCTCCAGTTAGGGGGGCTATGGAAGTCTAAACAAGTGATTTAGTGCTGCCAACAGTACCAAAATACAAAATTAAATGGCTACAAACATGAAATAACAGAAATACACAGCAGCACCAGAGACCTCAACTACAGCAAAACCCAAGGAGCTGCCAAGGGATTTCCCAGCAGCAGTGCCAGGGCTTGGTTCAAGGCAGAGCCTCGCTGGAAATGCAGGATGTTCCCGCTCGGCAGGAGGAGGACCGTGGCCCACCTCGTCTTCCAAGCCCTGTGCCCAGGGCTCAGGAGCTGCTTTGGGCCAGGACTCTGCGTGTCCCAGCACATGGCTTCCTTCTGCCCCTGGGCTGGGAGGGGGACCTGCCTCTCACACCCCCACCTTGCCAATCCATGTGCGACCTTCTTTCTGCACCAGAGGACAACAGAGGGCACCCAGCATTCCTGCTGTCCCAGTGCTGGTTTCACACACACTCATAGCCTAATCAAACACTCTCACCTTTCCTTTATGGCTTCTGTGGGACGGCCAACATTTAACAGGCGCTAACGGCCTTTGCCAGTTTAATGCTGATTTACTGCCCTTGCCGAGCTCAGTGTCAGATGCTTACAACACTGTTATTTCCCAGTTATGCTCAGACCTGGTAAGCCAGCCTCTAACTACTCTTAATTTTACCACTGTGTGTGTTAATATGCCAACCGACAATTCAACCACAACCCGAGGAAAACAATTTAAAAAATAAAAGCATACAAAAGTGAAAACCAAAGAAACCAGGATCTATTGACTCACCGGTTTGGTGCTCTTCCACAGGTATACTCAACGTACACGTATGAAGAACAGACATATAAATAGTTTATACTAAATATAAGAACACACGGAAGCAGATGTTTTTTTATCAGCAACTCCAACTTCTGGTTTTCCTGTATACACCATGTGGAACAGCTCATAAGCAGTTAGAAAGAGCAGTGATACACGGTATCTTTCCCACCTTCTAGCATTAATTATAACATGAAAACATGACAGATATATATTAAATTCTTCTTTTTTAATGATGTCCAATCGCAACAAAAGTAGTTTCTTGGCTCTTGAGCTGTCTCAAGAACTGTATCAGCTTAATCTATAAATACCAACCAGTTATAGAAGAGGCAAATGAACACCCACTTCAAAACTCAGTAAGCCTCTTCCACACGTAGTATTTTATTCTGTGTAAAGGTTTAAAAGCTTATTTACTGGAAATTTGTTCTCACTGATTATAATGGTGTAAAGTCATGGTAACTTCATACCTAGAATCACAAATCTTCCCTCAAGGTTTTTGTCTATGGCACTGAACACTCTGCAGCGAACGGCGCTTAAGGACTCCGGGCTTGGGGCTCCTTTTAAGCTGCATTTCTGACTCTGACCACTTTTCCAGCAACCTGTTTGATTCCTTAGCTGGAGATGGTAACTGATGCTTCCTGACAGCAGTAATAACCAGTCCCTATACTAGTACACTCCTGTTTATAAATCCCAGGACCACACAGCCACAATGTAACAGTGAATGCTTATTTTCAGTTAAATCATCCTGCACAACCTCTCATTCTTCTTGAAAGCTATTGATTTCCAGAATACAGTTTCTCCTCTACTTCAGTAGTATGATAAAAGACTTGTAAGAACAATTTCACAACTTCCTCATTTCCCAGAGCAAAGACCAATGGCCCTGTGATGCTGCAACCCAGTGGAAACAACCTTTTATAAAGGAAAGCCACACATGAGCATTAATCAGTCAAATGCAGATTTTTCATAAAGAAGTAAGAAGAATTTTAAACTGAAGATAACAAAGAAACAAATCCTGAATTGTCGCTGTCACAAGGACTGTAAGCAATTATAGTAATTTAAATTTTTGAGGAATATTTACTATCTCCTTACTCCTAGGTTGCACCTGAAAGATTATATCTTGTTTTGGGCTCTCCAGTATAAGAAGGATACTGATCAACTCTGCCAAGCCTAACTGTGGAATCCAAGATGGGCAGGGAGGTGATGCACATGCCCTGAGACACCTGCCAATACCTACAAGGAGGTCAGCAAGGGTTGGCCAGGTGCGCACAGCCAGGGAACAAGAAATGAAGGGGTCATTAAAAAATAAGCCAAGAAAGCCCCAACAGAAAACATTTCGCTACAAGGATGCACTAAGTGCAACTAAGCACTGCAGCAGGGGCCCAGGGAGGTTTTGGAATCTCTGTCCTCAAAGCACCTGACAGGAAACCCCACCTACCTCAGCCCTGGGGTCTAAATTTGGTGCCAATCCTACCCTGAGCGGGAAGTAGGACTACTGACCTTCTGAGGTCCCTCCCAAGTTGAGAGATTTTTATAGTTGTTTCTACAGGAATTGTAACAGGACGTTTGCCTGGACTCCACAGACCCAGAGTGGGAATCTGCTACAAGAAATAGAAAGTAACAGGAAAGAGCGAAAAAAAATAATTCTTTCCTTTCTTGTATGCCTAATTCAAGATAGAATTCCAAGTACAAAGCCAGTGTTAATGAAACGATAGGTTTGCAAAATTAGTAAGTGCAGAGTCAGGAAAACTTGCAGAATCACATAATTTGTGCCTTGGAGTATTGTGCCTGATTAGTAGCGCTGTGAGGAATAGCAGACAAAGCAACCCCATTTGTAGTACATTTTTTTCCCAAGATTTTTTCTGATCTACTTCAGATTGTTTCTGATTTAAATTGCAAAGTATTAATTAATACTCATTACAATATTCTTACAGTATTAGTCACCCTTTGCTGAACCTTATTTTAGTTCAGTAGACAGTACAAAAACGAAGAATACTGGAAGTCACACGAGACAGTCTAATAGCATTTTCTTCAGAATATAGCTTATACAATCTGTCCCTCAAAATATTTACATTATTTTTTGTCCTTGTGGAGCTCATACTTTATAACTTCTTTTCACCATAACTGGCCATGTAGTTGTCAAGTGACAGATAAATACACAATGTTAAACAACATGTCTGAATGCCTGATGAGGAGTATGTGCCGAAACCACCCTCACAGGATGCAAGCCCAGCCCAAAGGATGCTCTCCCCTTTAGCTTATGCAATTGCCTCCCACCCAATCAGCAGCTGGTCAATAGATTTTGGAGTCAGAAACTATCAACTGGCTATGAAAGCAGTGATGCAAAAATGTGCAATGTGACATGACCTTGGTGACATCTCAAAGGGGAGGGATGGACTGTGCAGTCACACATCTCTTTAATTTGGTGCCCTGGGTCACACAGACATCACTGGTTTAAGGGTACAGTTGGCCCCTAGGTTAACAGCACATCAGCCGTGCTTTCACAGTTTCAGGGTGAGCAGTGATACAATTCATTTTCTCAGGGGTTTTGAAGGATGTTAATTACCTGCTTGCAATTACTAGTTACCATCAAGGGAAAATGAGTAAACCAAACTATTCTGCCTCTCTGAAGTTTAACAAGCTCATTCACTAAGCTGGGTGTTTCTGAGCAGGCGGCACATACCCTTTGGAAGAGAAATACCCAGCACCTGGAGAGTTTAATGAGCCTTCTGGACACAAATTCCTAATATATGGATATGGCTGACACTGAAGCTTAACTGCAGACATAGCTGTGTTAGCTTTATACCAACTGTAACCTCCTTCCTCGGAGATACTCCAAAGCCATCTGGACAGAGTCCTAAGCAGCATGCTCTGGGGGGTCCCTGCTTGAGCAGGGAGGTTGGACTAGCTGATCTCCAGAGGTTTCTCCCAAGTGACCCATTCTGCGCTTCTGTGACAGCGGTAACAGCCTGGCTAACAACCAGGCTGCTCAATATGCACTAATTTACCACTTAAGCTCACATGCCTTGCATTCACTCTGCCTCATGATCGAGGAGGCACAGCTGAAAGCAGCTGAACAGCCTCTGAAGCAACACGGGCAGTGGTGGTGAAGGGCTTGAAGGCAGTCGGTGGCACTGCAGGGGGACAGTGAGAGTCCTTCCTCCTCACACTGCTTGAGTGGCCAAGTGCTTGGGTGATGGAGAAAATACACAGCTCACTACAGCTTCTGCAGAAGATATGTTTCAGACTAACGCTGTGTTTCCATTTTTCCCAGCTTGAAGCTGGAAGTAACCTGCTGGGTTACAGACACAAGCCTCCCTCAGTGCATAAACCCATGTCACAGGGCTTTAGCCAGGGGAGACCACACAGCATCGATTCCGGTATTGCACAGGCCAAAACCCACAGTTCTTGCCAACATCCTTCAGCAAATCTATTGTACAAAAGGCAAAAGACCAGTTTAAACTATTTAATGCCACAAAATGAGCAGAGGAAAAACTCAAAGAGCATGAACCTGTCTCCCTATAATCCATGCAACAGCAGGGAAGAGACTGTGTGAGAAACAGAGACAGTCCAAAATGAATTATGCTCAACCCTCAGAAGACAAAAAAATATATTCCACTACTTTCTAGACACAAATTTGGCCATCCTTGGAACCCAGGCACATAAATCTCAATGCAAAAGCACTACTGAAGTCCTACCCATTCTCTGCTCTGCCAGTGGACGCAAAGGCATGGCTAGCCCCAGCCCAAGCCCAGCTGGTCTCAGTTTTACCCTCGGCTCACATTTTTCTCCAAATTTTCTAATTTGTGGAGTCATAAAGAGCCCAGCTGGGTTTCAAATAAAACAAGTAACAAGATAAGAAGTTTACTCCTCCATGCAGGACATTCACTGGGTAATCTAGATCAGCCTCCAAATATGAAACTAAGAACCCAACTTCAGGCACCATTTTTGGAAATTACCATCTGTGACATAAATCTGACATAAATAAGTGGACAAATTTGCAGGGGGCATGGCTGTCCTCTGTCCTGCTACCACACAGCAGTCACAATGCTGCAAGTATAAAATTCCCATTTCTTCGTGGCAGGCAAGAAACTTCAGCCTCACAAAAACATCAGAAAATGCCAGAGAAATCAAATATCTGAAAAATGTAAGTAGAAAATTTTATAGTATATCTGAAGTAAAAGCCATATGTTAAGAAATCAGACTTCAACACTGGGCAGACACATAGGAAAAGAAACCACTGTTGTGAAGGGAGTTCTTTCTAAGAGGGAATTTGCCTCATTGCTTATCTGTTGTATCAGCATGAAAAGTAAGTTTAATTCTACAGTAACTGTTACCACAGTATTAAAAAAAATATTTTAATGCAGTAAAGTAGGAAACACTAGTCAATGTTTAGATTATTTGGGGAAGAACTATTCTCAATTCCACTCAAGAGTTTATTAGGCAAGGAGTCCAAGGCCAGCAACGAGGGGACCTGCCAGGCAACCTTATTTGTTTTCTTCCCCTGCAGAGGCTCTCCTGACCCAAGCACATGTTATTACAATATAATTTTGAGCAATATTTTCATTCTTGCTTTTCTCTCCAAAGACAAGTTCTCTTCTACTTCCTGTGAGGGCTCTGTGATTGCCTAGTTACAGTGGGAAAAAAAAATCAACACAGAGCTAGTAAACAATTTCTAGTTACAGTAATTTTATAAATATTCTGAAGCAATCAACTCTATGAATGTTGAAGTGTGTCACATAGGTCTTTAAATACTTACAAAATGGCAATGGCACCATTGACAGAATTTCTTCCTTTACCAGAGATACATGTGAAAAGGCAAATTCCCTCCTGTCATATTCCCAGCTCCTTGGGAAGACTGTGCACTCATGGAAGGAAATAGTTTTCCCTTAAACACTGGGCTGAACCTATGTATCAGCTGATTACAGCCTATTGATTTGCTCTTAAACCTATATTTAAGTCGATATGTTTCTGATCAGATAAAGCCAGTTACTCAAATTAGTTACAATGGATTTATGGTTTGATCTGGCTCAGGAAGTTCTTGAACTAAACACAGGCAGAGGATGGGGAGATACACGTTATTCCTGCTTTTCACTCCATCCTAGACATCTGCATATTGCCACTTGAGAGGCTTTGGTACCGGTATGCAAACACACATGTACACAAAGGACACAGCTTACTAAATGTGCCATTTGCATTGAAGAGGCACAACTGGACACAGAGCATTATTACTCTCACTGAACCACAAAAGACTGTCTAATAAGCAGGCGGGAGAGTAAAAGGTTGGTTTGGTAGTTTATAACTGCATTTCCTCAAAATGAGTAAAGTTGTAACAGCTGACATAGTCCTAAATTATAGGTATTGCAATATTTATAATCTTTATGAATTGCCTTGCTAAGCCTGTTGCAATTTTGAACAACCTAGCTAAGGGTAAAGGTCTGGTTTCCATGAAGACAATGGCAAAGTTCTCTTTTACTTCAGTAAAACCAGACTTCCTCATTTTCTCTTTATATGCTTCCTGTGTTACGAGTGAACAAAATGCTTTTTCCCTTTTTCCAACGCATTAGTGGGAAGAAAACCTCTTTGCTGTAGGCTGCTCATCACCTTTGTTTTGAAGTGATGTAGTGCTCTGTCTCCACAGTCCCCTGTTCAGAGCTACCTGCACTGTATCACAGACCCTCACAAAATTCTGTGCCTTTCTGCCTCTAATACCATCAGCAATTTCTTTGCAAAGCTTTATCAAATTCTTTTGCAATAAAGAGCAAATTAAAGCTGTAGAGAAGCAGCTATTTTCAGTCTGAAGACAGATGAGATTTTAAGCAGCTCTGAATATAAAGACAAATAACGACTTGTAGATTTGTTGAGTATTAATGTTTACTCTCTGAGATCTGCTTTAGTGCCTTTGAACACCCTATGCTATGTAACTGACAAACTACAGAACTGGGATGAGGTTTGAATTGAAAAAAATGAATGATTTCTAACTATTTAATTTTATTATTTTCATGCCTTGCCAACCCTATAATCCCAGTTGCTTTCTGTTAATTTAAATTTTGTAGACACGATACAATACATAAAGGCAGAGTACATGTATTATATAAAATACATCTACATTTGTAAGAATTTCTTTTAATAACATTGTGGTATTATAAGTTTAGAACTTCGTGTTAACATTGTTACCTTCTAAACAAAACGAATGATCACAAAAATGGTCATGCACATGGCAATTATTCGTTCAATTTGTCAACATGAACCTTGCGTCTATGCAGGCTTTCTATGCACAAAGTGAATTTTCATATGCCTTGGTAACACTCCTCCTTATTTTTTCTGCTTTTTAATTTCCTTCAAGTACTTTTGCTTTATTAAAGCATTTTACTCCCTTTCCTTATTTATTCCTTGTGGATTTTCCCCGCTGTTCTACTGTCCTAGCTCTACCCTCACCCTTTTATTTTCACTTTCAATCCCTTCAAAATGAGAAATCTTTCTCTTCTGCCTCTAAATTCACAGGTGAGTAAGGGTCAGATTTGCTGGCAGAAAAACTGCGGAGAAGACTGGCCCTGGAGGCTGGCAGCTTCCTGGTGGGAAGAGAGCCACACTCCTCCTCCCACTCCCATTATCCTGCTCTGCCTTTCAGGAGCAGTGGGAATCAAAGGAAGGACAAAGTACCCCTAGCACAGCCCTGCTTTGGGACTCTGCTCTGAGGGGCCGGATAAAGCAGAACAATAAACTGAAGCCTAGAAATGAATGTGTGGAACAGATATATGCAGCTCCAGTCCAGCTGCTGTTCTAGACTGACCTCCTTCTTTTGCTTCAATGGAAATTAGAGCTAATGGTGCCAGCTTCAGCATGCACTGGGGGATTAACTATTGTGATTCATGTTAAATTGCCACACTAATTTAATTCCATCAGACCTCAAGGCTTGGCTTTGGAATGTTTGTCATACATTGCAAAATACTTTTACTGGATACCCTGGGTTACCAGTACCATCACACTCCTACTCCTCAACTTTAACCTATCACAACAAATATATTATCTAGCATGCAACACAGAAATATCTAAAGTAATTTCTCTTCAACATATTAGCTATAGCACATCAAAACTGTTCGATTGCTATAGAAACACTGTACAACATACCATTCGTGAGAAAACATGTTGTCTTGTAAATTTTATAGTAAGACCTTTATAAAATACATTGCTACATCTGTCAAACCAACCATATTTTAACAAACATGCCAGTAAGCGCTGTGAAAAGATTCTAAATAAATGCTGAAAACATCATATGATTTTGCATCAGTAAAGTGAGTCAATATTATCCAGTGAGTCACCTGGCTAATTCACAGCAAATTTATGTGATGGTATAAGATGGATGGTGAACACACATTTCCACAGATCCTTCAGGGCAAATCAAATATGCAAGCTAGGGCAGGACAAATAATTGCAAAATATTAACAAGCTGCAGGAATTCATTTTCTGCACTTCGTGCTTGAAAATATGTCAGTGCTCACATGCTCCTGCCTCCTTCTTGGCACTGCAAACAAGCAGAAAGTAAAGACACAGCATTACA
>WAAG01078153.1:5397-46566 GCA_013390105.1 Tichodroma muraria
AAGCTAGTATTTATAACAAGAGCTATTCGACTGAGCTCTCTTGTAAATGTTATCATACCTGAGGCAGTTTTCCTCAGTCGATTAGCTGGAAAGCTGAATATATCCTGAGGCAAACCAGACATCTAGTACAGGCTAAATTCAACTACTGGAGCTTAAATTTGGCTTAATATATCCCCACTTGGATCTGCCTGTTTAATTCTCTTTCATATGATAACGTTGGTTTATTCATAGTCTGGACTTGCCACCTGAACTGATACCTCATATCTTATTCTAATGGAATAAGAAAACTTTACAAAAAACCACAAAAGTTCCTGACTGAAAATCAAATGCAAATTTGGGATTAAAACTGTTTTGCGAAGTGACTACAAGATTAGTACAGAGAGATTTTTCCCCTAAGGAGTACTGCTTTTTATGATCATGCATTTTTTATACTCTGCAGAGACAGATGGGCTTTATAAAAGGATAGAGCCTGATACTCAAAAGGGTTTCAGTGGCAGCTGCATTTCTGTGTTTTAAACTCAGTAGAAATTTATATCCTACATTTTTCCAGAAAATATTTATATTTCTTTTTTTTGGACTATATCACTCCTTGGTCAAGTTCCAGTGGCAGCAGTAGAAATACCTCCGAGATTAATCTGTTCCGTTATTCCTACTTTAAACAGTACTTGAGTAGCAAGAGAGGGATAGAAAGGGAAAGGCTAGATAATGTGCAAGCTTCTCATGAGAGCAATAAAGGCAAACATTAAGAAAAGTTACAAATGTCTAGGCAAAAGCAGAGCAAAATTTTTCTAGGTAAAAGCAAATCTCTCAAAAATTTTCATTCCTTATTTTCTAAATATTCAGCTTCTTCTCACCTAAATAATAGATTCGTTTTTACTCCTCTTAAAACTATACCACACTATTATTACAATTTGCATATAACACCCTTTCTGCCTCAGTTCATAACTTCAAGGACTTTGTATGATGTCCTATCACCATTGCCAGGAACTTCATAAATATTTATGACATCTTAAACTATTCACACCCTACAAATTGCAGGCATTGACAGATAATTCCCTTAAAACACCAACAACTCGGTGTGCTATTGAAGATTAAAATGATGTTGCAGGAATTAACTGGGGAAACTCTTTTGTTCAATAAATTCCCTATTTAGTCTCATTTTTTTAACATTTCAGAAGCCTAATTTCTGCTTTTATGAAATTTGATACTGTGGTACTACTGCTCTGGCTGTATATTTGCCTGAATGTAAGCATATATATATGTGTGTGCATATATACGTACATATACACATATATATATACATAAAAGCTTGGTGATAGCATGATAATTATCACAGTAGTTTTGTTATCAATGCTCATTCTAACTGAATATTCAAAGATAAATATTTATAGCCCAAACATATAATATGACCTTGGGATGAGGTGAGGAGTTCAGAAAAAAATGAGTTTTGACTCACTTTCCTTCTCGGTTTAGCTGCGAGACCTTCACTAAATCATTTCTGCCCTAGTTTACCAACATGTGCTGGCATACAAATATGACCATGCCTCCACAAGACATGTGTAATGTGGTTACACATTTTCTTCCTAGAAAAGAGAGACTTAGATTGAGACATTTTTTTTCTAGGCTTGATCTGTCATTTACCTTAAGCAGTCACTAGATCAAACACCCAAACAAGCCTAGAAGCAGGAGCCAGAAAGCCACATCAGCCCAGGAAGGTTCCCTTCAGCCTGGTTCTACCAGCCTACAAAGGCAGGCAGTAAATTTGGGCTTAATCACAGAGGGTTAATTTTTTCAATGCACCAGCAGAGCATTAACCTGAAGACTGGAGTACATTTTCACTGAGAACAGCCTGTAGCAAGCAAGAGCAGAGACCATCCATTGGCATGGTGAGAGACTCCAGTTGTTTGGGGAATTTCCTTGAAGACACAACAGAGCAACTGCTTTGCAAATTCCTGTTCCTCTGTCCTGTCTTCAAAGAAAGCAGCAGCTACTCTTTTATGTGAAACATAATCCTATCAGTGAATGCTTAAGCACGGATTAAAATACCTCCAGAATAAACCTTTGGGCCACGGATGGGCTGCCCTCAGTCCCAGATGAGCAAGAGACAAGCAACACATTTCACTGCTGACCCACGGGGTCCCCAGGCTGAGACATCAGCAGGAGCACAACTGCAGGCAGGGAGGGAGCTCTAGGAAGCAAAAGAAAGTGAAGTGGTAGTGGAGTTTAAGCATGGCAAAGATGAAGTGCCAGCAGTGGAACTGCTGCCTGGGGCTGTGGGCTGTGATCTGTCCCCACATCTTCTGGGCTGGACCATAGTTTCATCCCCTCTGGCTCCTCACACTCCTGGCTGTGTGGATCTACCACCCCTGGCTTTGTGGCTGTACCTGGATGTACTTTTCCCTCCCAAGCTGCAGTGAGAAATGCTGGACTTTGTGTTTAAGGGTGTAGCTGGCTGTGGACTTTGGGACAGGAGCTGTGAGCAATTCTTCCATCAGCGGCCTGGCAGGATATTTTTTATTGTGTTTCAATGACCATATCACGTACGCCTCATGTGCAAGTAATAAGGATGTTGGTTCCTGGGGTGTCAGGACAAGAAGCGAGTGGAGATTTTGTTTATTTAACTTCTAAGTGAGTAAATGCAGCCTGAGCTGCTGAAAGTCAAGCTGGTTTATTTTTCTGAGTGATGACTCAGTAATTACACCAGTCATAAAGATTCAAGAAATCAAATTAAGCTTTGCCCTTTGTCTTTACTGGGACTGTAAGAAAAGAAACTGAAATGTAGCAACCTACTTCCACAGTTGCACAAGGAGAGGAATCCACCTTATTTCCCCATGTCTCTCTTCCCATCGCAGAGTTAACGGTGGCAAAAGCAATTATAAAATTACTCACAAAATCAATAAGCATGGTTTTTAACAGACATCAGGAGCTTCTTAGTAAGAATCCATTATTGTACAGTCTTTTTAGAACAGAAAAATAACATAAATAGCATTAGAAAGAAGCCTACCTCTATAAAGCAATATGAAAATGTTTTAGTTGAGTCTGAGTTGTTCTGAAAGAAACCAAAAGTCCATCAAGATTGAAAACTGAGGGACTGAAACAGGATCCAGACTAAGAATTACAACTTGTTCTCCTAAGTATCTTATTCTCACTTTAAAAATATATACAGTCTTGCCCAATACTTGGGCATGAATGAAACATTCTGCTATAGAAGAATTTAATTAAGATTTTTCAAAACAATGTGCCCTTTATCAGATGTTATGTTCAACCGAAAATGAAAATTACTTTATGACCCTAATAAATAATCAGAGATCGACTGTTGCACTGTTACAGACAGCTTAGCCACTGCCAAAAAAGAATCCTAAAGACAGGAAAAGTTTTCTACACATTCAGTTTTGGACTTGGGAGTCTTAAGAAAAGTGCTTTTTGTTTTCACAGTGTTGAGGTTTTTCAAGGTTTGGAAAGTGCTAAATATATGCAGCTTATCACTGATTAACAAACATCTATCAAGAACTGTTTCCCATGACTTCTAAGTGAATAATATTCAGCACAGTCCTTCTGTAATAAAATTGAGGGGAATTTTGCAGTAAGGAGCTTATCTTTACCATAAATCTTCCTTCATTATAGCATTTTGTCTGTCAAGAAGGCTTAGCTATAGAATGGCATGCATCTGCCTTCATGACAGATGTACTATGTGGAACTGCTGCTGTTGCCCTTAGTTTCAATGGAGAATTGTGGGTAGTTTTCAGAGATTGGCACTTTCATCAACCATTACTACACTTGCCTTTAAAGAAATTTTTAGCACATGTTGATAATCTACCTGTGTTTTAAGTCCTGTAATGCACAGATTTTACGGGGCTAGCAGAAAGTAGGAAAATAATAGTATAAAACTGTTCAAATAGAGGGAGGTTCGGTAACATCACCTCAGTCCTGGTTAATTCCCCTTCTTTGAATTATTTTGGGGTAAAAACCTGCATCAGAACTAACATATTCCATCTTCAAGCTCAAATGGGAACTGGCCTCACTCTAGAGCCCCTGATGAGAACCCCAGCCATGAGAGGACGCATGTTGTCACTTCCCCTGATAAAAGAGAAAGTGTCTAGCCAAAGGTAATGCCACTTCTTAAGCCATGCAGCATGGCTGGAAAGATCCAGGCAAACCTCTCAGAGGGCAAGCCTGAAGGCCATCCTGGCCAAAACCACCCTCAGCAGAGTTTGGAAGACACAACAGTTCATCTATGTGCTAATCAGTGGTTCCAAGGAGCTGCTATGTGTTAGAGGCATTGGGTTTCAATAAAGTCCTTAAACGATGGGGCTCATTTGACCCCTCAGGGTGAGGAAGCTCAGGCCAGGGCTGGTAACAAGCCCTAGCTCCTGGAGTATCCATGAGACTGGAAGCAGCAGTGAAGGGGAGGAGTCCTCTTTCCCATAGAGACGCCCAAAATCTTTTGTCCTTGCAATGGTGCAAAATTCAGAGAGGCAGCTGAGCTGTGTTCACACCTCTTCATTGCTTCATGTAGAAGCAGCATCGAATAAAAGACATGAACACTAAAATTTAATCAGTTTTCTCTGGGAAATATTTAGTGCTCCCAAGGAGTTACTATTTTTCAGAGTTAAATCTATCATCCTGTTTTATTTTTCTTTTCAAAATTCCCAGACCAAAGCAAACTCTCTATAGATTAGTAGACCCCCAAATCTTCAGTATTTCATGTTTGGAATATGAGAGGGAGAAAATCTCTCTGAAACCTAAATATTTTTGCCCTCTAAAGACCAGACCCATTTTGGGGAAAAATATGCAAAAGTGTTCTCCTTGGGCTGAATGTTGTATGCAGTTTCAGCTGAACGCACGGTTTTATGGCAGATGTAAAAAATAATCAAAATGGGGGGATATCTGGCAATACTGGCAGATCTTTACTGTGACTGCAGAGCAGATCCTGACACACTATAATACTGTTTTTGTCTTAATCGTCAAATGTAAGGTATGGAGAACAAAAATTCTTTGTTTGACAGAAAAGCAATTGCTATTTCTTGTAAAACATATAATATATTCCAGAAGACCTAAGGGTTTACTTTTCAATAAGGATAGAAAAAGATGCGCGCCCCACTGTGAGCTCACAGTAAGGCTGTTTCATGTAAAAAGTTGGTAATTAGTCCCTGAGTGAATAAAGTAGAAGAGCTAAGAGACTGATACTTACTGTAGCAACACAAAACACTTTTTCTAGCTGCTAGGATTTAAAGGGTGTGTGGGTGGGAGGGGGGGGACCTACTCCTACTCATTTAACTTACAAGCATCTAAACTTCAGAAAATGATTTCTTGCATTAAGCTTAAACATGTGTACTTTAAATTGTTACTAACCGATGTAAAGATTGATAAGAGACACACCAGTTAAAAAAAAAATATCAGGAATGAGGAATTATGTGAAAGCATAAGGGATGTCGTGCCGTACACATCAGTAGCAGATTTCACGCTCATTGTACATGACTGCCTTCAGCAGCTACACCAGCACTGCTTGGTGTTTCACCAAGTTAACTCCTTAGCAGTCAAAGGAAATACTTGTAAAACTAAATCTGTTTAGCTACAGATACATAATAAATACCGAGCACAAAACCAAACTCAAACCACAGGAAAACCATCTACTTAAACCCCAAAGTTATTATTTAATCTCATTTGTATCACTACCAACTAAGTACCACCAGTGAAAACTGTACCATTTTTTGTTGTCCCTGCATAACTTGAAGTTACTAGAAATAACTTAATGTTCACATGTTTTCCTTTGTTATTACTCACCTTTAGCAGAACTAGAGTTCATGATTCTCTCAAAAAAACCCACACAGTTTTTACTGCAATTACGGGTTCAGCAAACTATTTGACAATACATAAATATCCTAGGAGAGCTTGAGAGATGACAGTGGAGCTTTACGCAGTGCTCTCAGCAGATACCCTTTGACTTCTCTCCATTCAGATTGTCTCATTTGCTTTATTGCAGCATTCACTGTTAGTGTAAATGAGATACAGACACATATCAAAAGTCATATACAAGATCTTGGTCACTTCATGGAGACTCACCCCAAATCAGGTGGCCTCTACGTCCCTAGTATTGTAATTGCAGTCCTGGAGAGATCTATGCACAGATGAATTGTATAGTGATGTCCTAAACTGACTACCTGAACTGTCTCTGATTCAATATAGAAATTTCTGTCAGGAAAAATGTACATATTTTCACTGGTTAACTAATAATGTCTTGTTTACAAGCAGTGAACCTCACCACAGATAGCCAGAATTTGTTTAGAGGAAACACATTAAAAGCATTTCCCCCGGCTGAATGTGGCGTAGGAGCCCAGAACTACTTTTTGTTTACCATTAGTATCAATCGGACTTGTTTTTACATCTTGGCTGCAGTGCTTATGTTGCCACATGTGAGTGTTGAAGGAACTCTCTGCTGAGATGAGGAAAGAGAACAGCACAGACCTTGCCCTGCAGTTCTGCAGTGCCCATGGGACTCCCTGAGGCCACAGAGCTGATGGGTGTACAGGAGCACCTCACACTGTGCTGGAGCACCCACTGCCAGAAGCCACTGATCCTGTGTTTGGGGGTAATACACAATACACACAATATTATGCCTCCTCTTGCCTTGCAGTATGGCATCAATACAGCTAAAAACAGAAGAATATGTGTCTCTAAAACACATATCAAATTCGCCGCTTTTGTAGAAAAATATTAAAAACTTGTAATTCTCAGATTTTGTTTTTTCTTAATCTCTGTAAAAAAAATCTTGTGATTTTTCAATGAATATATAATCCACGCGATAACATTTAAACAGAGGTAAAAATAATAATTAACCTGGTTTTCCAAGAAACCAACACCATCTCATACACAGTATGGCTCAAAACAGACAGACAGCAACAGAAAGATGCCCTTTGAATTTAAAGGGGGCTGAATCAGCTAACAGTTTGCAAAACTTCCTGACTTTTAAAGTTATTTTTACAGAGGAAAAAAAGTTCCAAATACTGATTCTGAAATCATCGTACATTTTACTTTGCTGTTTAGCAGTTTAATCTCCAGCAAAGTCCCTGTTTTCTGTGGGAGTTTTTATGTTCTAGCAATTCATTCATGATTATATTTTGCATCTGAAACAACCTATTTAAATTAATTGTGATAGCTGATACTGTTCCTTTCTTAACTTTTTTAAAATATGCTTAGAACACCCAATTTTTAAACCAGGTTACACTAGCTACAAAATACCTTGGGAGTTTTCTGTAGGTACATAAAATAATAAACAGCTATGTTTTGTGTGAGAAAATGTCCAGTGCAATACAGGAAAACATGTTTATCCAAAGATCTCCAGAGACACTGGCAAAAGACTTTGGATAAATGAGTTTGAATAGCAAAGGGACCAGGCATAGCAGCTTTGAAGTTTCCAGTCCTCTTCACTTGGGATAATGTAAAGTTCAGATGATTCTTGTTGGGCAGCCATCACAATTTAAGTATTACTGGCGAGTTCCTTAAGTCAGCCAGCAAAATTCTCGTGGATGTTATGTCCCCGGTTCCCGAACAAGCAGCACAAATCCAGGAGTCCCTCGCTTCATTTCCACAGTGAAACTGGGACAGGAAAGAGGCAGGCAATAACAACCCCAGCAGGAAACACTGGTCCCGGCTCATGCGAGAGGGAACCCAACGTGCAGCTGGCAGCCAGCACATTCCAGAGGGGCTCCTGCTCGAAGCCTGGAACTCGGCTCTGGAGGCTGTGCGTCCTGCCACTGGCTGCCACCGGGACCCTTGGCATCCTTCCTGTCCTCTTTCTCTAAAGACAATGTTTGCCTCCTCCAACCATTTCCCTCATGCTCCAGCACGAAGTTATGTGCAGGAACCAGTATTTGCTCTGTTTAAAGCACTTCTAGGAAAAGCTGCAGTGAGACCCAATTTACACAGGCTCCTGATGGATCGGGTGACCAATGTGTGTTCCTGTTTTGCAAAGGAAAACACTCATTTCCCCACAATCAAAGGCTGGCATTTACAATGAACCAAATTCTGCCAAATTCTGCCTCTCCTGGGCTCCAAGAATATCCACAGATGAACAGATTTGTCTTTATACAAAGTGAATTAGCAGCATAGCTGTGCCCAGTAGCACCATGCTTTAGCCTTACAAGAAAGCGCTACAGGACTGTACCGATGCTAAAAATGATCAAACACTACCAAAACAAACGCTCCCAGCAAGTGCTCTTTAATCAGTTCCCTCTTCCTGCATTAGAGCAGCACTCTAATTTGTAAACTTTAGAATAACTTCTGCATTCACCAGACATGTTGAAAGACAATTCCATCCAAGTGGTTTTTACACAGGCGAGCAAACAATGAGGAGATAATATACTGGCATTTATCTCTGACCAGCATTTCCAGAGTTTGAACTTGCTGTATAGGAACAGAAGATAATCAAACAGAGGCAGAGGGAACAAACTGTACCTGCCGTGCTGATGTAAATGCCCCGTTGTCCAATACCAGAAAAAAAAAATCAGTGTTGGATTTCAGAAACCATATGCAGGTTAAAGGGCACCATTCTTATCTAGTATTCCACCCAAAGGACAATGATTTCATTTTATAAAGATCATTAGTCAGTGAAATATATATTTTAGAGAGCTTCTAGTAGGGAATATTATTTTGGCAGTCACTGGAGTGTACCAGATGGTTCATTAACATAGGCTAGACAAGTAAAAGGCTTTCAGAATCATTTAGAAAATGTCAAACAGAAACAAGAACGCTGTCACTTTTTATTAGAATTAACTACATCATACCCTGGACACAGATTTCACCTTGGGTCAGAAAAATTAATACAGAATTATATGAATTGTGTAACATAGTAGGTTAAAGATAGGGCTTCCTCTTGGGACTCATTTGCTAGCAATATATTATGGTCTTCTACTTTAGGAATCCTCAACCTTTCTTTTTGTTAGCTATGAAAAGAGCTGACCTTGCTCAGACTCCATTGGTGTCTAATTGATTTGAGGTATATGCAGAATTTCAACAAGACACTCCACTAAGGCTCTTTTGTGATCATTTTCCCAGGAAAGTTGGCAAAAGGGTTCACTGAATATTCAGCAGCTTGTAAAGTATGCTTTTGTCAGGAGGCAAAAAAAATACATCCATCTAGTGAAACACTGACTTCATAAACAGGAATTAAAATGCAACTGAATTGTTATCTTTTTTTTTTATTATCATTCAGATGTCAAAAATCTCGAGAACTTCCAGCTTGTGGAAGGTGTTCAGGAACAAGTGAATGCTGCTCTGCTGGACTACACAATGTGTAATTACCCACAGCAAACAGACAAATTTGGGCAGCTTCTCCTGCGACTACCAGAAATCCGGGCCATCAGTATGCAGGCCGAAGAATACCTCTATTACAAACACCTGAACGGGGATGTGCCGTGTAATAACCTTCTCATTGAGATGCTGCATGCAAAGAGAGCGTAAATTATACCCATTAGAGCTTCTGCTTTCAAGGAAAAGAAATTATTCTGAACTGCTCCAAGCAACACTAATTAAAAGGTGGTTTTAAGACTTTGCAAAATGGTATAATAATCAAATACTAATAGTAAATAAGTGATGTATCAGGGTATTTGTATTGCAAACTGTGAATCATATGCTACACACCCCCAAAGGAATCTATATAGGACTTTATACTGGAGTGAGCTTACAAAGTGAATACCATCACCAATGTCAACATGAAAAAGGACAAAATGATCCCTGTATATTTAACTCTGCTGATTGCCAACATGAAGAAACCTAGGTGAAAAAAACCCGATCTGTATTACTGAGCTAAGATGGTGGGGAATTTGAGTGCACTAAATTCCTTCACTGCATAGAAGGACTCGTAGAACAGTTACAACAGATGCAAAACTGCATCTACGGCATCTTCTGTCATCCTTACAAGGACCCAACACTTACTTCTTCTGTGCTAAATGATGTGGCATCCATTGAACAAGCTGTAAGAGAGATGGCCTAGGCCATGCGCTCTGTGCTGTGGCCACCAAACCCTCAGGGGCTGGGCCTGCCTGCAAACCGCTCCTAGGAAGAGTCTGGTATCCAGTTAGCTTGGCATTCTTAACTGTGTTCTGAAGTTTGTTTTGTCACGTGTTCATGTTGTTCTACCAGGCAGTATCCCTCTTCTACTGCTCTTAGCAGTTAAGCAGCTAAGGAAATATTCCAAAATAAATTAGCCAATTCAACTACACACTCAACCACGGCAGCAGGTTGAGATGGCTCCGCCATATATTCACGGCTATTTCCAAATAAAGGAAATGGAGATATTTTAGCCATCCCAAACAACACTTTCTTTGACAAGAAAACAGAAATTAGGACACCAAATACTGATGCTAAAAAATTAAGAATAAATTTTTAAAAATAAGTTTGTGATAAAAGAAGTGACAAGTGAATTGTACAACTGAATGATGCCACGGAACTTATTAAGAAACGATCTTTAAAATTGTCAGTAATTTGGAAACTAAATTTCAACTCCAACATCCAATATCTAATGAAACTTCCTGGTTTCAAAGTTAGGTAATACACCTATTTTATGCAAAGAAAGAAGAGTGATACTGCTGTGTCTATGTAGGCCAAAGTCTGCTGCAGAACAAATATTAGAAAAGAACAAACATTTCTCTCTCTGTCCAAATGAAGATATCAGTATTAACATGTAGTGCCACATTTATAAGTCTTGCCTTATTTCATTATCCTTAAAGGTAACTGCGCAGGTGTAGATCAACATACATTTCAAAATAAAGTATTAATCTCTAACATTAACAAAAACATAGTGTTTACATTCTTTAGGTCCTGTGGGGAAAAAACTGTGATAAAATTGCAGAGCAGTGATTTCCTTATTATTTCTTTTAAATTGGTAATTATTTTACCAGTACTTAATTACTGTATGTCGTGAGACACTAAAATCAATAGGGGTATTTCATTTTGACTTTAATTTTTGAGATTATCGGCTGCACAATCACTTGTAGAAACTGTAAAAAATCCTAATACTTTAATTTTTTTCATGAAGATTGCTGGCTTTTGAATAGTTTATTTATATTGTATATGATAGTTTTCACTGTAGACAATTATGATGCTAATTTATTGTTCTTTGGTTTCATCTTTATATAAGATATAGCCAGAATGAAGAAGCCAAATATATGTGTTTACTGTAGCATGTCTTCAAGTTAGTGGAACATAGTTCAGGGACACAGAAGGGTCTTTACAAATTAAAATCATTCACTTGATTAAATGTCTGTAAATCTTCATAATCCTAAATGTAGTTTATTTAAATCTATTGTAAATTATGTGAGTTATAACTTTTTCTGTTTCATGTGAACTTGAAAAGGTGCATTTCTCTCACTTTTGTCCAACCATTCATACATTGTATACCAAAGACATCAGTTATTACATCTGCATTAGTACAAAGCGCACTATTTTAATTGCCTGTATTAATCAGCTCTAATATTCTGTCCATGCATAGGGTACCAATGCAGCAAAGCCAAATGTCTGCGACTCCTACATGCTTGTCTTGTGCCACAGCACACCCGTACTGTCCTACAGACCTCGAGCAAACCCAGCACAGCCCCTCAGCCTCCCCCAGGGCAGATGGAAGCATTACCTACATACCAGAGTTCTCCCTCAAACAAACGAAATTAACAGTAAAGCGCGGGTGCTGATTGCCGGCGGCTGTGACACACACTAAACAAGATAAGTGTGGTCATTCTTTCCTTTTTGAAAGAAAAGTAAAGCATTTATTCAAGTGTTTGCATTCTGTATTTTCTTCTTTTTTCCTGGTTGAAATGCTACAGTGAACCTCACTGAATATTAAGGAAAAAGCTGAAAAAAGATTGCTCACTATTCACAGCACCATTATCCATATACAGGACAGAAGAATTAAAATAAGAATGTAGAAAAAAGGAAAAGTTTAGGTTAACGAAGACGGTTTCAGATAATTGGACATAGATTTGCCCACATCCGGGGTTCCAAGAATCCCATCGTATTGCCCGAAGCACACGAACAAACCAAAACAAGTCACAAAGAGAACCCACCCACGTTAATTGTTAACTACTTTGTAACCAAGCATTTTCTTCTGACTGCCTTATTGATTACAGGATCTATTAGTAAAAGCAGACTAAAATTCAAAAGGTTTGGCTTTGGCTGGTTTATTATAGTTGTTCTGTGTTTGTAAACAGACAATCTGTAAAGTCTGACTATTTGTATTACAGATGTTCTGCAGCTGCCTTGGATTTAAATCCATGCAAATCTTAGAATGTGCAGTGAGTTACTTGTTGAAGTTGAAGTTCTCTTACTGTATCAGTGAAATACATATTGTCATGTCAGTTCTTGCCAAGAGTTTCTCATCACCAATGGAATTATTTTTTTTTTCAGTATTTCAATAAATATTGATATGCCCGTGCTGATTACTTTATAATTGTCTTTATAATACCATCATAATCTGAAATGAAGCATCAGTCAAAAATCAGGTACTCAGAAGAGGAGAATAAAATGCAGGAGAAACATGAGCACCAAAAAGAATTTGATACAAGTGGAAGACACAAGTGTACAGAACAGCACCTACAAAAGCTCAGACGGCAATGGTGACATTGCCTAAGCTGAAGCCAAGTGAATACAGCTAAAACAGTTTAGAAAAGCTAAATCTCTGATCAGAAAGAAATCTACCACTTCATACTTTCAAATTAATACCTTTGATCTCATACTGCACACGTAATTTTCACTTCACGTATACCCATAAAGAGTTAAGCAGATAAAGCATCAGGGAGGGAAAATGACAGAACAAAAGAAAATCAGGTAACAGGATCCAGCAGAGCTCAGGATAACCTCTCAGCAATGTAAATACATGGCAGGGCCAGGGACAAACCCACAGCATCCAACACAACTGCCAGTGCAGGCTGCCAAGGAGACAGATGTTACTGCTACTAGAGTAAAATATTTTCCTAAAGTTGCCCTCTGGCTCATTTGATTGCTGTTCTGAGAGCAGGAGGTGAAGTGGTCCAAGAGAGCTTGACATCTGTACCCTACTGTTTTGAGACCGAGTCCAGTGCTCCCCCCTGAACTGTCTGGTAGTTGAAACAGGGCTGTTCTCTCAGGTGCCAAATGTTAATGCTTCAAGGGAAAAAAAACAGGACTATAATTAGCTATTTACAAATCCTGCACTTGAATGAAACAAAGCTGGTTTAGTGTTGCAATAAAAGCAAAGTTAAACAGAAGATTTGGTGGCTTACAAATGAGGGAGGATTTTTTTAACTTTTAGGAATCATAACCGAAACCCATGATTTTGCAGAAGACCCGAGGGAGATTTCATTTTAGATAGTTTTCCTTACAAGATATATATTTTGGTGCAGTATATTTAGTATACACACTACATGTTTAAAGTATGAGGGGATTTATTTTTAGCTGAGTTTGACACTGCTTCTGGAACAATCTGCTGTATGTTTTTATTGGAAACATGGAAAGAGTGAGTTCAATGTAACACAGGTCAAGTCAGTACAATACTTGGTGATCTTGACAATTTCCTGGAATACTGAATAACACTCTATTAACCCCTACATTGAAGCCCATAGTCTAAATACATCATGAGAGTTTTAACAA
Source organism: Tichodroma muraria (assembly GCA_013390105.1). Taxonomy (NCBI): domain Eukaryota; kingdom Metazoa; phylum Chordata; class Aves; order Passeriformes; family Sittidae; genus Tichodroma; species Tichodroma muraria. The sequence continues at coordinate 19,015 of WAAG01078153.1, forward strand.
TATTTTCACCTTCTCTGACAGAGTTGCTGGCTTTTTCAGGGAAATTCTATATAGTTGCATCTGTTGGAATTTGGAGTGGCAAACAGCATTAAACTAACAGCAAAACAAGAAAGTTACAGATAAAATCTTAGGGGCAGATCCTAGAGCTGTGTTACACTATGGTACTGGCATGAGCCCAAATACTTCTGTGACAGTCAAGCAAATTCAGTTGCACTTGAGTAGAAAAAAAGATTCATTTTCTAAGGGCAACTTGTCAAAAGATAAACTTTTCCCAAATAACAAAGGTAAAAGGGGACCTGACCCTCAAATGGAGTACAGAGCTGATGTCTACTCTGATGCCAGTGGATCTCAGCAGAAGGCAGCAGCACTAGAACCTACTTGATAGATACAGTCTGGTCTGGCACACATTGGTGGGACAAGATGTAGATTCTCTGCATCGAACACACTTTGCAAACCTTTGGGTATGCTCCAATACATAACAAAATGCTCTCTATTTTACTGACAGTTTTGAAGTCTGGCATGCAAGCTTGGACTTGCAATACTAGGTGAGTTTTCACCATTGCCCCAGGAAGGTCCTGACCCATTTCCATTTCACTGCAACTTAGAGAAGTCCTACATTAACTGCTGTGAAGAGTCCCGTGCGTGCCCCAGGGGATAATTCAGACGAGGTAAAGCAAGGTGCTAGAGCACAAGCTCCTGATGCTGTCTGTATTCATGGAGGCCTAGACCACTGCTGCCCTGCCTCAGCAAGGACTGCAGGGTTTACCATTAGTTGCTAATAAAACAAAGGCTGAACCTAACAGCACTGGAGTCACAATTGCGTCTATTGACATCTTGCCCTCCCTGTCTTCAGGATCAGGGTGTAAACGGGTGAAACGCCTCTCAGGCTGCGGTGCAGCTGTCAGAATGCTTCCAGTAACACTGATTGCTTATCATGCTGCTGCAGACCAGAACCTTCACAGAGCGAGAGCCTCCCTGTGCCGTGTTCCTGTCAATCACCCTGCCACTGATGCTGCTGAACACTTGCTGGATACCACCAATCCAGGCTGTCAGTTGCAATTATCCAGCAAAACAGGGACTCTGCAGCAGAGGGAATAAAGCCTGTTTGTGGGAAGGACCCCAAACAAGCTCCTGTTTGTACAACAGAAAATGCTGACGGCCATTCAGTAGCTGCTGGCATGCCTACAGAGGTGTGCACACACCCCACATGTCGCCTCTGGGAATTCCTAAAGCAAGTTCTAACATCCAGTACTTCTGTTCCTACATCAAGTATTTTACGAGGCACAGCTCCCCGAGGGACACCGAGTTTCAGTCATACGCACAGCTCGATTCCTGTTTCACAGTGGTGTCCTCCCACTCACGTAAGCAGAAGAGTGTTGGTGCAGAATAGCAGAGAAGTGAGGCAGGAGCTTCAAATCAATACCCTGGTGTTTGTACCTTGCACTACATCACACCACCTGTCCTGCTCTTCACAACTTGATCTTGATAAGCACATATCAAAGAAGAGAAGTTCTACAAAGAGCCCTGCTTCCTATACCAAGGCAGCACACTACAACTGTACATTAAGAGAAGGCCTGTAGGACTGCCTATGTTTGAACTCAACAGTAAAAAGTACAGAGTACTGTAAATGTCTATTATGATCAGTCCATAAACTATAGTAGAGAGAAGAAGAGATAATGGGGGAAGAATAGCTCCAAAAGTAAAATAAAAAAGGAAGCACATGGATGTGGAGGAGACACGAGGATATTTATGTTTCATAAATATTTAATCTTGATTCACTTTTAATCTAAAAGAAAAAAATTAAATAAAATATGCTGGATTATTATAATTGCTTTGAAGTATTAACAAGGCCTGAATAAATTATCATATATGTATTTTAGGGACCTGCCACAGTAAGCCATAATGGTTTTAATTTTCATTCAACAAACTTTGTTTTATTTTTCATTGTATATAAATTTCAGATAAAAAATACGACGGAATAATTGATTGAATTTATTTAATCAATTCATTCAACTCATGCTGTGAAACAGAAGCTTATTATTGGAGTATGCTTTTATTTAGAACTAAACACTACAGCTGCCTAACAAACTGTGTCAAACTGTTTTTTCAGTTCACTAATGCAGTTGAAATATTCCATGGCAATGTTCTGCTCTTCCTAAGACCACTTTCCTATGAGTCCCACAATACCTGGATTTACAGTTGCAACCTCCTCCCAAGTCCTGCATGCTTTTGCATATAGAACCTCAGATACTGAAGCTCAGTGGTGCTGAACCTGAGAAGGTTCGGCTGGGACACATCTCCCAATTTTTGTTTCTTTCTTTGTGTCAGTGTCCTTCCTCTGCTCACCTGTGTTACTGAAAACCCAGCTGATGTTCCCCACACCCTCCCAGTGAGAGCCCTCGTTCTTCACGGGACCCTTCTGTTGTGTTCCCACTCCTTTTATACCACTCAGGTTCCCTCTGCCCCATTTCTACTTTAATTTTCCTTTTTTCTGTATCAAAAACAAAACTCATAAGTAAACTTTACCAACATATCAGGATTTTCGGGAGAGTTTTTTATATCTCAAGGAGTGGGAAAAGTCAAGGACATAATATTGTCCACATGTCTGAAGCAGCAAAGTGACCACCAATGTCAAAACAGGAAAGCGACTGCTGGGCCTGGTGACACCAAGCAGAAGAAGCTCCAGCAAAAAGCAAGATAAGGTCACCAACCAGCCCTCTGTGTCTTGGCTTACAATGACCAGTTCCACAGACCTAAACAATCTACAGTCCTTACCAAACATTGTTTTCAGAGAGGAAAGAGGAAACATCCCAGAATTTTAGTCAAAGAACTGCACAGAAATATTAATAGACAAATCTAAACAGAGCAGTGGCACCTGGGCTAGGATTAAATTATTTGAAGATTGCCTTTTTTTTCACTAACAACATGCTTAGCAATATCCAACATAACCAAGAAAATAGCCATTGGCAAGAAGAGAAAAGGGAGCAAAATTTTGGGGTTTTTTGTTGTGGTTTTTTGGTTTTGTTTGGGTATTTTTTTGTTTTGAGGGTTTTTTAATTACTAATTATCAAAATTTGACCCAACTTTGTCCCTTGGGCATCTGGCAGAGAAAAGAAAAATTCAAAAACAAAACCTACAGTACTTTCTGTAGTGAAACATTCAAGACACTTTTTCTTGTCAGAAAAAAAGCTAGCTGGTACTTCACCTGATATGCCACAGTCCTGAGCACGTCCTGCAGAGCAGCATCCATGGTGTCTCAGTAATGGCTTGTTCAGGATGGAGCAGCAGCTCCAAGGAGACAACAGGGGCACTCACTGGAAGCAAACACTGCACAGCCCAACTGCTCCCCATGTGACAGCACAACACACTGGTGTCAGCAGCTGCCAGCCTGGAAACACAGACAGGAGGGAGATTTAGGTAGGTTATCTGCAGCTCTAGAACTGTATTTCCCCATTTATATACTTGGAAGTAATTAATCACACAGAATCACTGTCCGTTTATTGCCTGTGGGAGCTGTGAAGAAAATAACAGAATTTTGAGAAGAGGTATTTTCAGATATTTAGACTATAACTGATTTATTAAAGGATCACTTTATTGATGCTGTTAGCTTCACTCCTCACCAAATTTTTTAATTTCCATTTTGGCTCTTTTGGGAGGTTAATTTCATGTGACCAAATACACACGGAAATAATATACACAAAACAAGAAAAAAAAGTTCCAGAAAGGAAGTGATCACTTCAGGCTGAAAAAATTGAGGCCAAGAACACAAGAAAAACACTGTTTTCTTCCTGGTAGTTACTTTATAGTTGTTCTGCTTTGTTTTAATGCCTTCTCATGAAAGGTGTAATAATACAATACAAACCAGTGTAGCCAGGAAGAAAATGATAATTTGTTTGTAATTTAAAGAACTATTTTAGAAAAAAAGTGTATATGCAGACATAATTGATGTCAGGTAAAACAGACAACGGATAAAAGAGCAAAAATTCTCTCCCTTTTTAAAAGTATTATTCTTATTTCTAATTATCATCATTATTATGATTTTGTAGGTATAATTGTGTATATATATAAAATTCTGTTCTGTTTCAATAGGTCTGTCAGTCATGAGGTATTTGAAGTGTAGGTCTGTTGTTCAGCTTGTTTGAGAGCTGTTTTCTGGAGACCCAGGGCACACAACCCAGAATTTGTAGTTCTCTTCAGTCACAAACTCACCTGTAATCCCTGAAAATGCCCAGGGTGCGTTGCCTTGATCCTCCCACCTGTAGGACACAGCCAAGGCTGACCTACATCCTGCGCTGTTCCAGAAACACGACTGTCTCAGAAACATTTCAAACCTGCAATGAACACAAAAAAATAGCTGCTAAGTGGCGTGAGACATGATACCTCTGGTGTATCCACCCTGGAGGGACACTGGCTGGCTCCAGAGCACCCAGACCACTCTGGAAGAGCAGCCTTGGGAAGCTGGATTTACCTGGCAGTTTTTGTGTGCATCTCCCTGCACACAATAAAGTGTGGCTTCGGAGATGCAGTTTTATTGACAGACTCCCCCTGTCCCAAGGTACTCAGAAAGGAAAGAGAAAGAACCAAAAAACGAGGCAAGCTCTCCTGGGAGAAAACACAAATGAGGACAAATTCCCTCTTTCCGTTTCAAAGGATTTTTCTTCAAGTCATTTGATATCATTTCTATGAAATGTAAGCAGAGATTTTAACATCTTTCTTCTGAGAGTATCAGTCTCTCTGACAACTCTCTCACTCTCTCTCCCCTCGGATTTCCCTAAACACACGATGTGCAATTGTCGGCGTGCTAAGTTAAGTGTTCCTCCCTTAGGTCATTATTTCCACTCTTTAATTGTTCTTTTAACCTTCTGTAGTATCATTGTTATCCAGACTGTGTTGGTGCTGCTTTCCAAACACAGATGAGTAACAGTTCCTGCCCTTAACAGTGTATATTCTCGAAATAAACCTTTCAAATTCTCCACCCAAGACAAAACACACCAATTACAGCTGTAACAGTCTTCAAAGGTTTTTCAAAGTCTCTGAATTCCTGTTTCTGACATGAAGCCAAATACACATCTTTTATTAACGTAAAACTAAGCAGGGCCTTTTCCAAGAAACTGAGCTTGTGTTACAGAACTGATCTTAAAGATGTGAACCTCCCCAGAAATAAAACGCTTGAGTTTCAGACCTTAGCCACGCCTCATTCCCTATCCACCATCTACCTGTGGAACTACAAAAGGATCTCTGTGTCCCAGCCCAGGCTGTTTACAAGCAGCACTTCCATGGCACGTGTAGAACGGGTACAACCACCAAGAAAGACATTGCTGATGGAAATGTTTCTCGTTTTACAGCCAGGATGCTAAAAGGTAGTTAGCACACCGGTTGCACAGATCAGTAAGAGTGGAAAAGATAAAAGGCAAAGCTTAATGAGAAGCCATGCAAAATCACAACAGAAGTGCAAACAATGTAATTAATCGAAGCAAACCAATTAGAGCAAACAAAGCTGAGAATAACTCAGGGCAGCCACAGAATTCACTTTCTTATAGAAAAGTTTATTTCCACAGCCCATTCACATAACAGAGTTTATTGGTTGCTGTTCCCTGACACACTGCAAATTGGAAACTCCACAAGCTAATCCACACAAGAGTGCACTTTTTCTGCTAGGAAGAGCCAGGAGGGAGATTGCATGGAGTTGTTTAAAAAGAAAAAAGAAACAAACAAACAATTTTTTTAAAAATTGGGTTAGGAATGCAGTCTTTATTTGCTGTTGAAGTTCTGACCACAGATATGTCTTTGGTTATATCAACACACTGTAAAACCTCTCTCAACCACATCGATCTTTGATCATCACCTGGAGGTTGATGGCTACTGATTCTCCTGATTTGTTTTGCTAGTGTGTAATTTCTCCTAAACCACACTAAAAAATGCCTACTCAAGCCATGGGAGAACATTTTCACAGCACTTGATGTGCGAAACTTTTACTGCTGAGCTTTCAGAGGCACTTAGTTCACCATGCAGCTACTCACTCAACCGGGCTGCTGAACTGTAATAAAAGACATCATTAAGTGAAACAGTTGATGGGGAAACTTGGCTCACTGGGCCAGTGGTTACAGTTGCAAGGAACTTTTTGTGAAGCTAACAGATAGAAAATCTATTTTGATTTCCCAAACCAGTCTCTCTTGTCAAAGAGATAAACATGGCAGTTTCGAGTAATGCACGTTGTCAGGAAGATCACATTTGCATGCACAACCAGCACTGACATCAATAAATTATGCTACAACACTTGCTGGGATCCCACATTGTACTGTTACGATGAAAGTTCTGAGAGTTCCACTGATCGTTAAAAATTTACTCTCCAAATCCATTGCAACCTCGCAGTGCAGCCAGACAAATGCATTGAAATGTTCCATTTCCAAAAGCAAGACAATATCCCTTAGAAGTTCCTAAAAGTTTGTGCTTCATTACTAACGTACATCTCCAAGGCCATCAGACTCTTCTCCCTGCCCCACCTCCTCTCCCTTGAAATGTCCCCTCAGGGGAATGCCTGGCTGTCCCTTGCCAGAGCTGGTCAGGACAGCAAACAGAGCACGACTGTGCCCAGCTGTCCTTCCCCATGGGAGGAAGCTACCACACAGCAAACATTTTGGAAGCATTAAGCCTGTGAAAATACAGTAAAAAGTAATGGATTATTGTACAATATTAAAGCAAACGTGTTAACAATGTAGTAACTAAATTCATCTGTGGAAGAGGAAACAGGGTCCTGGAACACAAATTCCAAGTTTCCTTGAAGAAAGGAGACAAATCTGGAAATACATCCCTCGGAAAATTCTACTTTGGACCTCCTAGCTCATCAACAGGTAAGAATAACTCTCTCTTCTTCTTTGACTCTGCCAAGGGCTCAAACTACAGAACTCCTGGGGAGGGTCCTCGCATGCTTCATGCTCACAGCTTCCTCAGAGAGGAACCTCTGCTCCAGAGAGACACTTAAATTTCAAACACACCAGAAGGACTGGATCCACCATAGTACCTGTATGGTGGCATATGATTTGTAAAAGGTAAGGCCCTAGAGCACAGCTATTACAGCTCTTCCAAACAGTGCATTCCAAACACTGGGAACGGTGTGTTCACACTCTGGCTCTGGTTGATGCAACACATAGGAAGTATGTTAAGAATGAGTGGGTTTTTCTGTCACCTTGCCAGAGCAGTGAGTGGTTTTGTGTTCAGAGAAGTTGAAACACAGCATGTTTACAACTGAAAGATACTGCCCTCTAATAATATCACTGATATTAACTCTATGATAGTTTAAAAAAACCCCAACCCTAATTAAAGAAAACAAACCCCTAATTTCATCCATTGCACAGGAAGCTGTATGTCAATCACTAGCATGACAAAGCCCTGACCTGGGGCTAAGTCCCTAGCTACTACCACAACAGGCATTTGAAAAGGTTTTATGCTTAATAAAGGAATAGCAGGCAAGAGACAGCACTGCTTTCATATTTCTCTCCACTACTACCCTTATGAAACAGTTCAGTCGCTTTCTTGACTCAGTTTTTCAGGTTCTACCACTTTCATTATTTTGCCACCTCCTGTCTTAATTTTAATCAGCAAAAACTAGATAATAATCACAGAACAAAAAGCACAGTCTTCTGGGAATCCATTTATCCATCTGCCCCAAGTCTGGTAACATGTCACTAAACTGTCATTAAAATAATTGCTTCTAATACTAGGTTATACATGACTCCTCAATCAAAGATTACAGCAAGTTATATAAAATACACTGCTATATTGCAGGAACAAAACATTGCTTCTCAAACAACTCCTTTACTACTTATTATAAATTCCACAAATAATGCAAATTTAAGGGATGGAACTCACGCAGGCTGTTTCAAACAGCACATTTCTTAAAGAAGGGAATTGTGGGTCTGCTACTGATCTTATCCTGTGGCATCACCAAGCACAAATGGCTTTCACAGCCCTTTTTTACACAGTCATCCCTAAAGAAACAGGTTCAGTCAACAAAATTCAACTTCTATTATCATAGAATGGTTTGGGTCAGAGTAGCACTTTAAAGAAGGTCTAGGGCATCACTGAAGAGATGCCAAATTCCTATACCATGCAGGGATGCCATCTAATCCCAGACTTAGTCACTTGATATCAGTTCACACCAAGCTTTGAAGCAGAAACAACACAGAGAAATTTTTCTCACACCGAGCTTTCCCAAGATTTTCTTCAAGCTCTGCATCTAGGCTTTCACAAATAAGTGTACGCCAGGTCATACCAGCACTACTAAAGGACAGCAACACGACTTCCTAATATCAGCTTTCATGCTGAAAAACACTGTTCTGCTGGCCTAGAAAAGATACAAATCTATATATGCAGATTGCTTTTAACATCCCTAGTTAACTAACTGCTGCTTCTAATGAGAGATGCCTAGAACACTCACTAACATAATAATTTCCTGTACTAATGGGCAAGAGGGGTGACAGGATCAGAAGAAATTAACCACTACAGTAACTATTTCAGAGCTTATCAGAACACAGAAAAAACCCAAAACAAACAAAATAAGACCTCAGCCAAGACAAAAGGCAGTCTGCAAATCACTGTGAATGCATCATAACCCAGCAGCTGGCAAGCCCATGCACGGTGTCTTCCACAGGCCCTGTCTGGGGTTGCTGCAGGTGCAATTTCAGCTCTGCTCAGTCAGTGCAAAACCACTCAGTAGCAGGAATCTGACATGTAAGCTGGGTCATTTCTGCACTGACTGTGCAGCAATCAGTGAAGGTTACCTGAAAATGCACTTGGTGTGGTCCTAACTCTGGGAACTTTAGGATTTTCCTGTCTGATTTGCCTTCTCGAATGGCAGAAAGAAAGATGGGGGCCACTGAAGAGGGAGCCCACTTACACTAACAATGCCAATGCCATCTAGTGTTCAAGATACTGAGATGTAAAATGTGGGCAAAGTTATCCAAATATTGTGTGCCATGAAACCTGAAAAATGAAACTTTTTCACTGCATACTTTATGCCTCTCATCATAAGGAGCAAAAGAGTAATTTATACTGGAAAGGTTGATTTTCCGTACCTGGAAATGTTCCCACTCTATAGATTCAGCAAAAAGTAGTATTTTACATCTGCCTCTGCATCCTTCTCTTTCTAAGCATGGCAGAGGGGAAAAAAAAAATCATTAACGGGCAAAACTTGCACCCAGCCCTATGAATGGCAAAAAGATGCCCAAGAGATTAATTAGATTAAACAGAAATATTCAAATTTAGTAAATGTGTACCATTGCAAGACCAGAGCAATTGTGAGCTGGATTTTCAACAAAACCAGTAAGGCAATAAATAGACTCTATTCAAGGAAATACATACAGTCAATAACATCCATAACATGGCAATACAGGGCATTTTAAAAAGGCAAAAGATAGAAAGTTTGTAAGCATAAACACAAAACATAAAGTCTTTTTGTTAGGGAACAAGGAGATGAGTATCATCATCAGTATTTAATGTGCTTTCTAATGCCTTTTGTTCAAGTTTGATATCACTTTTAGGGTGAGGGGGATTTATCAGTTTGCTTCTCCAAAGCTTTTCCAAAGCTGGCTATGTCTGGAAATGTGGTAAAAACAAGCTTTGTTAAAAGACTGCTTATGAGAACTTACCTTACTTTCTTTTCTGAAACCAAAAATAGCTGACATGTACAACAAAAACCTGATGAATAACAGCTACGACAGAAGTTTTTATATCTGCATAACACCTACTCAACCTAATTTTCCCAGAAAATGCGATATCAAATTGAAAAAAATACCCTGAAAATACTTGCCAAGACATTTTTGAAAAATGCTGAACCTGTTCACGTAATACAGCGTGTATCACTCTATCATGTATACTTTGAAAGGGAATGAAAATTCATCATTGCTTCAGTAAAGGCAATTTCTTCTTCCCCCCGGTGTTTTCTGTGCATTCAGAGATTTTGCAAGCACACAGTTCTTGCCTCAGTTTTGGTCCCAACCAGCTCAACCCCTCTCCTCAGAAGCTCCTGACTTCCAGGTCTTCCTAACTTCTCTTGCCCATGAACTTTTAGGCAGAGAAACACTACTTCATACACACGCATGCTTGTATGCCAACCCACGCAGCTGGTCATGTTTGGAGTAATGCATCATAAGAGCTATGGCACCTTAACGATGTATTCCATTAATACATCATCAAAGCTATGACACTCCTATGATATATTGGTCTAATACATCATAGCAGCGCTGTAACTCAGACAATGTATTAATCCAAAACATAGCAACAGCCAGAAAGCTCTCAATAGAAGTTTTGTGTGGTTTTCAACTTATTTGCATTGTATGTGTTTGGGTGGGGTTTTTTGTTGTTAGGGGTGGGGGGGAAAGTTGTGTTTCTTTCTTTCTTTCTTTTTAATTTCTCATAAATAAGTGTTCACTACGGACAGAAGGTCGTAAGATAAATATTGATATAGCTAAGAATCTATTTCACAGTCCACTACCTAAAACATCCTAACCCACACTGTGGATCAGCATGCCAGGGTACACATAGCTGGGAGGAGGGGAGCGCTGGTCACTCCTGCGTTCTGCCCCGAGCCCCTGCACGCAGCGCTGGGGCATCACCCCTCTGCAGTCACACCCAAATGCTGCAACCAACCAGCTCCTCCTTAAAGCCACCAGCAATGGCTCTGTGAAATGAAGGGTTTCTTACAGACAGCCTTACTCGAAAAGCTATTGTCAGAAAAGGGGTGGGATTAATTTTAAAAGAATTCATTAATTTAAATCTGTGCTCACATTTGCAGTGATGCATCAAAAAGTCCACCAAAACAGTGAGGTGTGCACTCATCATTATGCACCCAGCATTACCTACCAATCTCCCTCCTCTGGTGGCAACCCATGGAGAAACTTAACAAAATGAAAATTTCATCTTTTTTGTTACTCATTTCAAGACATAGAATATAGACCATACTAGTGACATATGTGTTATATTACTAATAGAGTCTATTTACAGAAAGACTGGGGGGAAACCTCTTAAAAAGAGAGAACTTCCACCCCATTTCAACTCCCTGTAAAAAAAACTTAAATTGATCATCTGTACCGGGTATTTCCATGAGATTTACAGGCTTTAGTCAGTGCAGACAGTAACACCAATCATCTGGCAATACAGGTAATGCTGGTACAGATAAACTACCCTTTAATTTCTCTGATATAATACTGTTGCATTTCACTGTTCACATAGAACAGATAGGCCGGCTTTTGCTGTTTACCTGCATGATTGCCATAACCACACCAAAACTAATCTGATCGATGAGCTTCATATATCTACAAAATAAAGCAGGTTATGAAGGCATGTGTGTTTTGGGAAGGTATATTTTGCAAAAGTTCAAGGTCAAAACCAACCTACACACTGGAACATAACAGAAGAGAAAACAAAGTGCCTGCAGCAAAATAAAGACAGAAAGAAGAAAACAGAATTGTAATCTGAGAAGCAAATAGGAAAAGTTTTTTTTTTTTTAAAAAAGAGAGAGAAAAGAAAAAGAATCCTCACAAATAAACTGAAGAAAACCAAGAAGGAAGTGCCTTCCTCAAAAAACCTTTCAGAAAAACTGTACCCAAGCAACATCCACAAAGGAAAACTTCAGCTCCTGTGATTCTGTTGTCACTCCTCTAGCATAAACAAAAGCAGAAACCAGAGTGTGGATAGAGGCTCTCAGACACATCGATAACACTGAATTGGTGTATCTGAACCTCCCTCTTCCACATAAAGTCTTACACACTCTAAGATATTTTGATATTTGCTTGCCTCTGTTTTGAGGGACAAACAAAGTTTTTCTCCCTCTCTCCTAACAGCCCTTGCAAGACATCGAGACTGTCACAGGAGGCAGCAGAGCAGAAGACCAAGAGCACCTGTCACCCAGGCTCAAAGCCTGGTGGCAGAAGAGAATTCTGCACACAGGTTACATGAGGAAAGGTGCCTGTCACTTCACAGACTACTGCCCCCAATCCTGACAAACTGTGAAAATTACACGGCAAAAGACAAATAAAAATTAATGACAGCTACTTAGTTGTTCTTTGGGACTACAGAGCCTAACACACTAAGGTGAAAGCTTAAAAGCTTAGTCCAAAAATATTTTTATGGCCAAAATGTAAATCTTTTCTCCTATTACTTATTCATACATTTTTCAGCGATTTCACTTAAAGTACTTCAAAGACAATTATTGCTGAAAACAATAGTAAGATACGCAAATCCTTCAGCAGCATTCCCTTTCCTCAGCCCCATGCTCCTCCTTTTCTGGCACCAGAAAAGTTAGCTTAGACACCAGCCCTCTGCATTCAAAGCACTGTCCATTTCCTCAGGGCACAGCTCTTCCTACACAGGAAACAAGCGCACATTTCATTTTAAAGCACTTGGCTGAAGTTCCCATGAGCATCCCCACAGCTGAGGCAAGGCCCATCCTCAGGGAGCTTCCCCCCCACCTGCTCAACACCGTGGCATGTCCAAGGCAGCACATTTGTCCCACTGGAGAAGACACAGCCTATTCCCACACACCCAGTGCTCTCCATGAACTCCAGGCTCTCCGTGCTCCTGTGGCTCCTGCTGTGAGAGGCGGCTGCGTTTGGCACACGGGTCACTGCTCCCCAACAGCTCTCTGTGGTTATTCCCACAGCCTGTGCGGTGTGTGCCGATGTGCTGGGATCTCCTGCAGCCCCTCTGGGTGTCGTTCGTCCCTGCTTAGGGCAATGGAGGTTACACGTGGCCACAAAGGCACCGTGAGAATGGCAAGAACCCAACACTGCCGGTGGTGGCTGTCCTCAACTGAGTAGCTCCTGGAGCGCCTCCACCTTCAGACAGCCTTGTGGAAGTCAGCACCATGTGCTGGCATTAGTGCCCACCCCCCTGGGCAGCTGAGCAGACCTGAGACAATGCAAGGAGAGCAGGAACTGCCAAGTAGGGAGGTGGAAAACGAGAGGAACATGGCAGGGAGAGCAAAGACAAAAAGGAGACAAGAAAAAAATTCAGAGGCCTCTGACAGTAATCTGTGTTTGAAGTTTCCTGAATGTTTGGAGTTAACTGCAGCTCTGGTATCATTTATCACATAAATAAGCCAATTTTATGAATGTCAACTTTATTTTTCTGGATTTATCACTAAGTTTCCCTACATCACTATTTTCCAATGGTCTAATGCAAACTGTAAGAAACACTGTTCTCCCTGCCTAGCACACCACATTTCTTATTATTCACACGCAGGATAAAGTACAGCATTACTAAGCTACAGTTAAGTTACTTTTCTATTAAATTATACTTGTGTTCATTCTAATAATTCACAGGCAAATGTGAGTCTGGATTCAATTTTCATTTCCCTTCATTTGAATCCATTTTTATTCTTTGATTTCTTTTCTACACAGCATTCTATGTTTTCCCACAGTGCTGAATCCTTCAGAAGCATAAAACATAAGTAGTCAGAACATTACTGGAAGGGAGGGGGATAAATGCTACTCACATGCATTTGAAAAGTCACAGGTCTTTGCAGAGAAGGAAAAAAATAACACACAACAGTAGAGTAAGAGATTCATAAGAAAATATAACCAAGACAACAGTAAAAAGGTGCTTAATGTTCAAAGGGTAGGAAAGGATTCATAAAAATAACTTCTCATGTCTAAAATCAACGGCCACATAACAGAAAAAAACAAACAAACAAACAAACAAACCCCAAAACTGTTTCACATAAATACAGTCTCTTTTCACAGTAGGTCCAAAAATAATTCACCTGGGTGAACCCCCTTTACAGCTAAGGCAGGGCGACACACAACACACAAAACTTATCCAACTTCAGTGACTTTCAGGAACATTTCAAAGTCATTTAGGCATTGCAGAACAGAAATGGAAAATAAACTGCTTCTGTATCCTACCTTGTCCAGGATTCAGCATAAATCACAAGACTAGGTGGTCCATAGGACCCTGCCCTTCCAGCTACACCTGAAAGCAGAGCTGGAGCAAAGGCAGGAGGCTGCAGTCAACACCTGTGCCATCCACCCACCACTGGGCAACCAAGTCCTGTCCTCCACACCCTTTTCCTGTGTTCATCCCCAGCTCAGAAGATGTTTTTCTCTTGGTGAGCCACCTTGGCCAAAAAATCACTTCTCCAGTGACTTTTGAAACCGCCTGCAGATCCCAATCTGTTATAAATACTTTCTATCAGAGTAAATACTAATGGCAACATACTCAAGACCCATTTGTGTGAAGGAAATGTGGAACAGATCCGATGCTGAGTTACTAACAAATTACTGTCTTAGGAGCAACAGACACTGTGCAAAGATCTTGAGCCTGACATATACACTGGATAAATTAAAATTGTATGAAAACGTATTTTAATTATAAAATAAAATAAAATATAAATACCTAACCATAAAATATAAACACCTAAGTGATCGCTGGACTGCCTTTCTGAAGGCACTGACAGGAAAGGTTATAGAGAAGATAACCAATTCCCTTGAAGAACCATAATTCAAAAAAGAATATCCCCCTCCATTAAACGTATTGTACAGTACAGAGAACCCACAAATTTAATAGAGGAACAGAAGGATTTCTATTTAGTTTTTAGAATAAAAGATGACCTCTAAAGAAAACCTAAACATTAACCCAAGCACAGAAATAAGTTCTGCACATCAAGGGTGAGTGCAGAAATAACCTCTGGAAAAGAGGGAATTTATAGCTCCTGCAGAGTCCTCCCCCCAGTTTTGGGTTCCTACTTGACACTTCGAGTGCATCACGCTGGAACACGGCTGTTGCACTGAGGCAGCGCATAAAGCAAAGAGGAAATTGCCTGGTTTTTCATCTGTAGGACAGCAACGAAGATGATAATAAAGAGGAACCTTTAAAAACCGTGTGCCGTACCAGAAAATGCACAATTCTTACTAGTGACCCTCTGGGACACTCCAGTACATTAAGGAATATTCAGGTGTCTTTGGTGTCAATAGCAAACACTGAACTAGCCAGATGACTTTATTGGAGCTATAAAAAAATGCTTTCCAGAGGGTTTTGGATTCATGCACTGAATTCTCCCCTCTTATACTGGCAAGCTAGCAAGGGAGCACAAGGCTCATTTTTCAGTGTGTTAGATCCGTATGAAAGCTGGCATTCTTGGTTATCTTAAAAGGATACTTGCACCATGCCACAAAGCCTGTGGCCAAAAACTAATGTTCTTAACAAACTATATTTTGTGATTTCGAATTTTAAACAAAATTCTACACCTTTTCATGAAGCCATCTATATGGCACATATGACACAAAAACATCAGCTAGTGATAAGAATCTTATCATACCCTGTGAGACCTCATCTGATAATGCCGACCTGAGGACAACGTTAAACATGGTGCCTTATTTGTAATAAATTCTATTCGTAGTGCATTTGGGAGGAACACAGCATATACTAGAGGTCCTCAGGACCCACACTTACACCACTGTGCCAAGGTACAGGAGGTGCTTCCCGCAAAGGAGCTGTGCCACCCTAAAGGCAGCCCCTCCACAGTGGGAATGGTCACTGTACATACAATAAACATCCTGTTCCTCTGCAGTCTGCACGCTCACGGAACAAAGTTAAGCCATAAAAAGGTTTTGCTGCTCATGAAAGATTCATGTCCTAGGGGATGACACACTAGATTGACGTGGCCAGTGGTCAGACTGAGACTCTGGCCTGTGGCCACGAGCTCAGCAGCAGCAATGGGCCAGGCAAGGCTTCCCCCACCGCGGTCACAGGCCCAGACCAGCACAGAGAAGGGGATGGGGCCTGGGGGCAATCTCCAAGCTCCTGGAGAAGCTACTGAGGTTTTCTGCACGGGTGTTTTCTGTATTGTAAGCCCGAAGGACATCTGTAACTGATGTACCACCGGCTCTGCATTTTGTCCAGGAAATTTTTAAACATGACCTAAGTCATACTGCAACCAGCTCAGGGAATTTATCAGACAATTCTGCCCAGACTTGATTAAAAATTGTAGCACAACTGGAACCTCCCCTGATTTGAATGCATTCATGCAATGTTAGTCAACTGTTTCAGTGGGCTCATGTGTAAATCTGATGTTTTCTTTTTGGGAAGCAATTACAGTATTTTTCCAAGATCTGTTTCCTACTAAAGCACTTATGGGCAAATCACCTGTAAACAAATACAAAATATAAACAAGGAGAGCCATGCAACGTTATAAATCTCATAATCCGAGGCACAATATTCAAAATAATTAACCAGAAAGTTTCAAGTCCTTGTTATCCTCCACCTAATTCAACACGTATTAATGCATGTATTTATCCTCCGTGGAATTCAAGGTGTATCTGGTGCCAGCTCTCCCCACTTGTTCAGATCACCACAGGAATTTATAACAAATTTTGCAATGCTTTTGACCTGTATCAGCTTATTAAACTTTTATGAAAAATCAATGGAGTTCAATCATGTTATTAACTGTTCTTCACACACATGTCAGTGGCAAATGGAGAAGTCTATTAATCCCAAAGTCCACAGAGAAGATGTTGAATTGGGTACAAGTCTCCATTCACATGAACTTACAAATGAAAATTTAAGCAAATAAAAGATAGGCAACACTGGAGAAAACAGGAGACTGAGAATTCAGAATCAGTGTTTTTGAAGGAGAGGTAAGTTACAAATTGCATAAATGAAATTAAGTAATTGCATTAGAAGATATTTCAAATAGCCACCCTAATGAGGTGTATTTTGATTCAAGGGGAAATAGGCAACTTGATCACATCACCAGATCACTGGAAGAAAGGGAAAAGAAGATGGAAGCATACTTGCCCCTTTTCTTTCTCCCTAAGGTAATCTTTAACTGCACAAGCAAGGGACACGTTTGTGCCCTTGTCTGGGCTGGTTCAGTCAAAGGACGGTGCTCTCCTGGCACACACTGCAGTTCTGCTTGGGAAAAGGAGTCCAGGCACTTCAGGAAAGACTTGAAAAGAGTGAGACACCTCACACACTGAGGGGAGGTGGAACACACACGTTCAGGCAGCCTGGCATCACCTGTGCCTGCCTGGGGAGCCCCATAAACACCGGCATCTGCAGAGCGGTAACAAAAATAAACTAATAAACAGGATGCCTCTCCAAAAACCATCATCCCTTAACTTGGACTCTGGACTGCAAGGCTACCATTGCTGACTTACTGCTTTTTCTCCCTGGAGTCTGGGCACACAGACAGAGCAGGAGTGCAACTCCGTGTTTCAGCTGCAGATACTGAAATAAAGGACTAAGAGCCAAATTCTGCAGAAACCCTCCTGCGGAAGTCTCAATACTTTAAGCTCCAGTATACTGAATACCCAGTACACAATACATTAAGCTTTAACAAAAAAGATAATGTCTCCTGTTTGTTCTATTTCTTTATTTTACTTACCTATTGTTTTGTTTTTAATTTCCGTGAGTAAGCAGTATTGGTATCCTGCTGGCTTCCTGCTCAGCCACAGGAGAAGGAAGGGGAATTTTTGCAATAATTTAAAAATACACTGAAAGTATAAAAAGGTTAAGAATTCCGAAGAAAAAAAAATAAACTAAACAAAAGCAAAGCAACCTGGAAAAATTAGCCTTTATCAAATGATCAGAGCAGATGAGAATTCTACCTAGAAGAGGCTGTCAAAACTGTGTCCTTAGTAAAAATACGCCTATGACATTTTAAAACAAAGCTGTGAACATACCTTGTTTTGTTTGCCTTAGTTTTATTTGGTTGGTTTTTGAAGTAAAATTGAGTGGTCTCCTGCAAGCCATCCCGAGGTGCATAAAAGTGAGATTACTATTCATGTTTCTCATAATGCAATAGTCTACTGCAAATGGAAGAGAAATTTTTGTGTTTACCACCTTGCCAAATCCACAGGCTGTTTGCTTTTATGCCAGCCAATTTTTTTTTCCAGAAAGAGGCAGCCAAAATGCTTCTTGTATAAGAAAAAATGAATTTTGTTTTAAGTAAAAGGGAAAAAAAAAAATAGTGCAAAACAAAAGAGAAAAATAAATACCATCTTTTAATACTATTTTCAAAGATTCAAGTATTTCACAACACTGCTTTCACCTCCAAAATAACGGAAGGCATTAGGCTCAGATTTATATTAATTCAATTAACTAAAACATCTGGAAAGCCTATTTGCATGCCTTCTGCATTTAATTAGAGCCCAAGACCTTTCCTGCTGCAAACATACCTTAGCAAAGACCTGCAGGTTTACTCAGCTAGAGTGGACAAGGGTCAATAGGCCAGCTTTGACCAGCAGTAAGTCTGAAGCTCAGGAGTTTTTTGCAGAGCAGCACATTTTTGTTACATTATTCTGCAGTCTTGTATTTTTCACCTTGTCTGCCTTCACTGTAGGAAACTTAAGTCACAGTACAATATATTGCAAAAGGAACTGGTAGCAGAGCTTAGTCTTTAACAAAGGTGGAGTTCATGTTGTTGCTGTATCCTCTGAAGGGAATGCTGTTTTGCTGTCTCCAGCCTTGATTACTGTGGGGAAAAGCCCTAAATGGGATATTCTTTTGGCTTGATAGACAAAACACGTGTGCTGATGCATCTCACAATGTGAACGCGGTCACTAAGGGAATTGCTGCTTAACCCTTCTAAAGTTAACTTGGGAACTGCAGGGTGTTTTCATGATCTTACAGGTACTTAGAAGACAATTGAGGAAAAGCGTTTAAAATGCTATTTTCTGCAATTTACATCAGGTACATCTATAATCTAAGAAGCAAACAATAAATTATGTTAAAATAGAAAAAGATAAACAATACTGATATTACTGAAGATATAAATATTCTCATCAGCTGTTACTTAAGAAAATTTATCAAGACAACAGGGAATATCTGGAAAGAGCCTCTGACCACCCTTTTGACTTCAAACAACACAGGAAACAAACCCAATTGTATTTAATGATTATTAACATCTAATAGATGTTAAATACATCTATTAATGTATTTAACATCTATTAAAACCAAATTTCTAAACCTCAGCTCTAATCTATCATTAAATACAATCAAGCTTTGGGAGAAAAGGAATTCATTCAGTTGTGCATATGAAAGATTTTTTTGTGCAATGACTTTTCCAAAGCTGGCTTGTGGATTGGGATGATTTGTACAGGGTTTTTTGTTTCCCTTGGGTTTCCTTTTTGTGGGGTGAGGGGGAGTTTTGAATGGGCACAAAGTTCCGAACGAAGATTTCAGGTGTGAATCTTTGGTACTTAAGGTTCTAGGAGGAGTGGCTGAGCCCACCTCAGAGTGGGGAGTGGAAACACCAAGGACTTAAGATGTCTCACAGAGTCTTACACTAGGTTACACAAATCAGTGCATGAAGTTGCTTAGTTTTCAGTCTCTTAAAATGGGAACATTGAGATTTTTGTGCCTCATAGTGGTATCACTAAATTAAAACCATTAATCCTTGGGAAGTACCTAGATACCATACCAATAGACTGGTATGGTATCTAAGTGGTATCTATTATATGGAAATAGATTACCAATTAATACCAAACCATATTAATAAGCATAGGTAACCCTACCAATTTTAATGGAGTTATGCACAAACTACAAAGAAGTGATCAAAGGAAGAAATTCTTCATTTTCATTATAGCTGCCATTTTTACCAGTCTTTTTCAGTGTCACAGGTTATATTATTTGATAGTGTAAAGGCCAAAGGGACCATTAACTTTGAAATGAGGCCAGTTGACTACAGCTGAAGATCATGTAAAATTCTGCTCCTACTGAATACAGTGAAAATATGGCTCCTCCTAATTCTGTCAAATTTCCAGAAAAGCTGCAAAATGCTCTCTTCTTCCTTGCAATTATGCTGGCTCAACGTACTATGACTTTTTATTACACACTCACTCTGCTCATGCCATATATTAATTATTTTATGGCAAAATCCACTGTTAAACTAATAAAAACCCTTCCAACTTCAACATGCTCCTTTTATATCAATCACTGTAGCATGTGTTAGAGATCTAATTTCTAGCTACAGTAAAGCAACAAAAGAGGTGGAGGGAGGAATATGTAGTTCATTGTCAGTCATTTTATCAAACAGCATCCACATTTGCTTGGAAGTAAGGCCTAATTAGCAATCTCCTTCCTCAGTAACTACCCTTCTTTAGCTTTTAAGCCAGGCATACAGGCCATTAACAAAAGCTCTTTGGTACCTATCAAGAAAGCTCATTAAATTTAGTAAAACTTTACCTTTAAAGAAAAGCATGACTTAGCCAATGCAGAACAACTCTGACAGCCCTAACCTTGCTATAATCCAATTTTTTTCTCATTGTGGTCCAATTTAAAGGGGAGGAGCTTCATAAACATAACAAGCAAACTGCTCTTCTAGGAATGTCCCTTTATGCTGAAACATGTTTAATCTTATGACAGATGGAAAAATCGAAATGGAAATGTGTAATATACAAAAAGCTTATTTTTAAATTATTAGACCAGGTTTCAATTGCTGATAACCTCAGGTCAGATATACAATAGGCCAGGCCTCTGTGAAGCAGTAAACTTGGCATCAGTTCTCTACATTCAGGCATAGGTTGATCAGATTTTGTTTTGCAAAGGTCATTTAATTAGTAGTATCAGTAACTCCTACTACCTTAACATTATCTTCCTTTAGCTAATGATACTGTCTTGCATGTGTTAAATAAAACAGGAATCAACAAAATTCCAATGGCTTACTTAAATGATAAATAACAAACCATTTTAAGGAAGAAATCTCCTAGGGAGTGCGGAAAAACCTGCAGCTGAAGGCAAGCGAGTCAGGATGTGTAACTCTGCACAGGCATAAACAGGAAATGGAGCAGCTTGCACTTGGATTGACAATCTGGCTCCAAAAGGCTCATCTACACCGGGCACAAAGCTCAACCCCTGTCAAACATGAAAACCATGGCTTTGGAAGAGTTTTCTGTCCTAATACCTCTCAGGGTTCCCTTGTATAAAGTAAAATATTTCTTTATCATTCTGCATGGTCAGGAAAGGTCTTGCTTAGAGAAATACTGAAGATTAATGATGTCATCTTTATTGTAAAACATTTCCTTATGCATCTACTTCCTACAGTTTTGGCAATAAACTCCCTGGGATGGAAACATCAGAGATTAATCATTTTGTAATGCAGAATAATATTCGGTTCTTTTATTGTCATGTTCCAACATAACAGAGGAACTAGCTTGACTTTACATAAAAGAAATCTCAAATGCTATGCCTTCAGTTCCACCAGGACTTAATCCTACTCCTTCTATATATTTCACATTTCTGATGCACTGACCCCATAAGAATTAACACTGCGCAACCTCATGATGCAAAACCTTTACCCTGGTGTTTCCAGAGCGTGTGTCCTGCACACAAAGCTCACCGTACTGCCAGGAGCTGATCTCTGTGCAGAGAGTGCTGCTACCTACCAGGACAGGAAAATGACCAAAACCACTCAGGACAATAAGGCGAACCCCAGACCTTTCATGACAGAGGGATGTACTGGGCCCCTTCCGTTGCATTCTAGATAATGATGTCTGTAAGGAGTCACTTCACCTCTGACAACAACATGAGCACCGTGGAACTTAAAGGAAATTCAGTAACAGCAGTGACTTTATTCCTAAGGATGTTAGCCAAGACAAGGATTTGTTCTTTGTACAACAGAGCATGGAAAGGAGATCTAGCTATGCAACAAAAGAATAATGAGAGGAACATGAAAAACAGGGGAGCTTGTTCTGGTTCTCTGCAACACTTTGAAGAGTGTAGGGGAAAATCCTACAAACAAGATTTTCAAATAAATAGCCTAAAGTTAAGTATTTAATAAAGTTCAGAATGAAATGGAACTAACTTTAAAAAGTTTTGCAAATCAAATTTGAATCTGGGAATCTCACACTCAAAGCTTCTGAGAACAGGAATTAGTCTTGTATCAGCTAGAACACACCAGGAAAATGCACTATTTGCCATATCCTCTTTGCAACTAATAGTCAAAACAGATAGTAAAATTTAATATGTTTTACTTACACTGTGGTCACATACTGTTGTCAGAAAGGAAAATAGTTCTGTACCACACTGCATTCTATTAGAAGTACCTCTGTTTTGTAAAATTTTAAAAACACCAAGCAGGATTCAGACAGTTTCAATCATTCATACATTTACATCTTCAAAAATCTTCTCCAAACTATAAACATCTTAGAAAGAATATTGCTAGCCTACCTCATACAGACCTTCAGAACATGTTTGCAGTAGCCCTGTTATGGTGCTGCAGAGCTCTATTTATTTAAAAACCATAAAGTGTGACGGGATTTCTCTCTCAGAAGAAATAAACATGTTTTTGTCCATTTAGTGAAAGTTAGTGCTACAACAAACAGGCAGGTGAATGACATATGGAATAAACACCACAGATATTATAAAGATGTAGTGAACGCCATTATTAGATTCTTGTGATCTAAAAATATTTTTCAGGTTCCTTTTTTTCTATTTTATTATATTTAGCATGGTGACCAGTAATAGTTAGATATACACAGTGCAACCAAAACAAAAAAAGTTCTTACCTGGAAAGGCTAGGGATTGAATTTGTTCTTTTGTAATACTTTAATCTGGTACTTGTGTGGAGGAGAGAAGGCTAGTCAGGTTTCATTTTAAAATCAATTGAAAAAACAGTTGTTTTTTTTTTTTGCAAACAAATATTCTGCAGATGGATAACAGCTTGTATGTGATCTTTCACCCATATATTTGAAAGAATATTATATCTCTCAATTCTTTAAATCACTTTTAAGGGTTTAAAATTAAGGGATACTTTTAGTGCTTTAAGTACTTTTTGATCTTTTTTTCAAGAAAGGTATATGATTAATCAGAAATCACACCTGCAAAATACAGCGCTGTTTTGGAATGATTTCCTCACTCAGAGTCTCCCTAAGAGTTTTATTGCAGCCTCATGAAAAACAACAGACTGAGCTAAGCTTGTGTCCCACCAATTAATTTATTTCAGCAAGTAGAAGGCAAGGGATGTGGACTCGCAGCAAAGCAACAGGGTTCCTTTACTCGCTCCTCCAGGAACAAGGGTCAGAGGAAGGAGGTGTAAAACGTCCGTTTATTAGTGTTAATCACTAAGAGGACCGCAGGAGATGCCTCGGAGTGTTTCGGGGGTGAGAGCAAAGCAGGCCACGCACCAGCACCTCCACCAGTTGGCCAGGGAGCAGCGGGGCAGCCGCGCCGAGGCAGCGCCAGCGCCCAGGCGGGCAGCCGGCGGCCGCGGCACGGGCGGGACACGCATGTGCAGGGGGAGGCGCTGGAAGGAGGCTGCCGCGGGAAGAGCCAGGGGAAACTAGATGGGACAATCAATTACAATATTTGAAAGCATGCGATTAGCATACAATGACCGATTTCCTATTTGAAAGGGAAAAAAAAAAATCAGTGGCATGTATTTATGGCGTATTCAGAATGTTATTTTAACACATAAGCAACAATAGTTTAGAAATCCCTGCTCCGAACTGAGGATGGAGCTAAGCACCCCAGTAGTGACACAATATAAACTTCAGCCCATGAAATACTGGAAGTTGATGTAAACAGCTTTTAATAGCCGCGAACATTTGTTGGCTTTGTTTAGACCATCTGGATGTTCCATTGTGTTCAGCGCAGCTCCGACTGCCGTCGGGTGACACTTGATATATGTTAAGTACAAGCAAAGTGCCTCAGCCACTCCAGGGACCCCGAGGAGAACTTTGCAGGTTTGTGGAATACGCTGTCAGCCCGCAGCGCAGTCGCCTGCATCCTTAATGGCTCGGGGCCAAAGTCCTCTGGCTTTTTTTTTGTTTTTTTTTTTTTGTTTTTTTTTAAATCAAAGCAAGGTTTTGCTTTTACTGTTTGAAAGGTTAGGAAAACTATGCCAAAGTTCTTCCAGGCAGCTTGGAAAGCACCAGCTGGCAGGAACGATTTTCAATATGGAGCAAAGAATAAAGAGAGCCACTAATCCTGAGAGATTCCAGGTTTCACTCATTTTACATGCAATGTGGCTAACAGCCATGGGAATGCCACAAAAGAAAAAAAATACTTATAAAGGCACTGATGTAATTGTTCTGAAGAAAAGATAGGAAATCAACAGTTAGAAGCATGGAGATTTTCCCTTGCCTATCCAATAATATACTGCATTATTTGCTGCCTACATTTTGGCTAGCTGGCAATCAAAGCTGTATTTCAGGTACTCTGACCATCTCACATTTTATCATTGACTGTGATGAAATTGTGATTGTGAAAGGCTTTGACTCCTGAAATTAAAGGAACTATGTAAAGTAGAAATTATATTATTATTAATCATCAAGAATATTATCATTATTATCATTATTATTATCATTATTATTATTAATGTTCTGCATCTTTACATAAACACCCCTTCAGTTCACTTTTGGAAAATAATATTTTCCAAAAGTAATACTTTTGGAAAGCAGAAAAAGCAGGATTCTGAAAGTTTATTTGGATGCATTCACATACTAAAAACAGTATTTTTAAATCTTGGGTGAAAAACTGAAATTGTTGCACTCAGCCTTTCTTAGGGTGCTGATCATATATATAGTGCAGAACTGGTTTTCCTCTTTTTACCTCTTTTTTTTTTTTTTCCTTTTTTACCTCTGGAAGTATTATTATTTACTAAATCACATGAGACACACGGAATACTAGTTAAAATATAATTTGATTTTTAAATCTCAAATCAACAGGCACAAACATATTGAAAAATATAGGAAAAAAACCACCCTAAATTCTCATAGGATAGGGTCTTCTTTCTCTTTCAGTTACACTGTTACATTTTGTCGTCTTTTTTGTCACTGGCTTTTTCCTGCAAAGTTTAGCTGTTACACGTTTGACTCTTAGCTGCTGCGGTATCCTATTTATCCACCAGAAAGAAAGGTAGCACACAAGCAGCAACACTGCAAGGTTTCCACATTATACCTCAGCTCTGACAGGGGCCGAGAGCACAGATTAGTTTCCATTCTGCTTTAACAGCCTCCCGAAGGCTATTCCAAAGGGTACCAAGCAACACTGGCTGTTAGAGGGATCCATGTTAAACCATCCTGCAAGGATGAATCTTGCTTCAGCCACTTCGAAGCTACCGAGCAAACACCATGGGCATGGCAATTTCTGTCACTCTGCAAATAGCATTCTCTTCCCTTTCTTTCAGTCTAACTCAAAAGAAATCATAGTGATAGGAGTAGAAATACTTTCTTCTATAAAGATTACTGAGAAACCCTCTAAATTATATCTGAAATCTACAGCAAATTGTCCTGCAAATTATATGCATTTGAATTAATGTCATCCTTTTCAAATGTAACGAAAAGAAGCAATATCTGTGAATGAAGTCAGCAGTAATAGATTTATTATTTAAAGAATGCTTTACAGAACTTCAAAAATATCCACATCTTCCAGAATCAGGTCAAAAATACACGTGATCAACACATTCTGCATTCTAGCTCAAAAACATGATCAAATTACAACATCCAAATATAGACCACTACTACTGCAAAGGAGTCACTACAGCTGGAGATAATAATATCCAGCTCATTTATACTGCTCACCTAAATCAATGCGACAACTCAACGCACCCAGCTGGATTTCTGCTAGAAGACAATACACCCACGTCTCCAATGTGTAGGTAACTTCTGAACCTTCCCTTCCATTGTTGCAATGTGCTAGCTTTTATAAATCTGCAATAGGACCAGTTGACACAGGATTGCCTGTTTTCAGTATTATTTCCATTTTGGACAGATTTTCAAAAGCACAGTGCACAGCTAATTAATCATTAAGATATGTCTATCTCTTCATGATTTGAATTTACAGTTATGCTAAGACTTCAAATAATTTTATTAACGTTGAATAAGCGCAGCAATACTAAGAACTGCAACTGCAAACAGTAAGTTTTATCTATTTTCCGTGAAGATAGACAGGCACAGAGAAGGCAACTTAGTCAAAGGGCATACGATGTCTACCTGGCTCCCTTCCAGAGAACACCTATCCCAGACACTGCTCGTGCACTACCTTTTCCCAAGTATTACCTCAATTATTTCTTTTCTTTCATATCCCTGCTTTTTTTCAAAGCTTCTAAGGCCCAAACCGACAGTTCAATAAGACCTGGCCTGAGACACAGACATCACACAAGCTTCCAGTCAGTGACAACTGCAACTCATCTGTGATGTTAATGGCAGCTATTTATTTATAGGCCAAGAAGTTTATGATCACATATTCTGCCCATTTCCCTCTGTTGTTCCAAACAAATATCCCATCCTTAATTGCACTACATCCTTTTCTTAGTTCTTTTTAATGCCATTTTTTTCCCCTTACACTGCCTAGTCAACAGAAACAGCCCTGCACAGGCTTCATAATCAGTACCATAGGCCATCCTTGTACTGTACAACACAGCTACAACACACTGTTATTTTCTTAGCATAATACTAAGACTTAAAAAAATTATCAACTAATTACTATTATATCAGACAAGAAATCTATGATAAATTAATAAATCATGAAATAATTTGCTTTTTGAAAACCAATATAATCAATAGTTCTCATGCTGTTTTATACAATCATATGGTTAAGCAAAAGAAAAATGCAGACATTATTAAAATATCTCAGAAAATGTCGAAGTTACTTCTTTGTTTTTGAAAGAATGCAGAGGGTATTGCAAGTTTATCAGCATGCACACACAAACTACTTGAGTATTTGATTTTTTGTATTTTCATAGCAATGTAATACTAATGAAATTTAATTTAATCGGATTCAGAAGAAGTTATTCAACAAATGACAAATGGATGTATTGTAAAATGTAATGTCACCTAGTTAAAAAAGAAAAGAGAGAGAAGATGCTAATTCTGCTGATGAAGATATTGTTTTTCCCCTCTTGTGCCCTATTCATTATGCAAGGCTGCAGAATATGAAGTACAGTGTGTGATCCGGGCGATCTAATGATCTCCCACACCTGCTCATCTGGTACAATTTTAATTAACACTCCAAGGAGGTTTGTCAAGAGTAATCAAAAACATTGTCGCTTATAAAGCTGTGGCAAGAAATCAATAGTTTTCATCAGAAAAGGTAAGGTCTGGCATAACTGAACCATTTAATTGCTTCATTCCAATAAACAAAAACTGCACATTTTAATGACTTGATTTTGGAGATCAATATCTAACCACATATTGCATTGAACAGCAACATGTGGTGGGATATTCACAGCCATTTTAATTCCGAATGAAGCATTCCTCTCTTTTTATTTCATCTGGAATGGCAATAGGTTGCTGAACCTATGCAGTGCTATGATTTATATCAAATGAGTGACCTCTAGGGCTGTAAGACTAGAACGGGTGACTAGTTCTCAATGGTAAGCTACTGGCACTTGACAAAGTGCATGAAGCAGAATGAATTTACTTCTCTTTTCCTCAATCATCAACAGGCTCTGTCCTGACCCCCATACTGACTCCTATAACAAGATCTCCTGTCTCTGACTGAAAAATTTACTGTCATGTCTACTTTTCATTGAGCTCAAGTGAGTACTTCTGTCACCTTCAGTGAACTGAGTCTGTAAAAGATTTAACTAAACACCAGTCACACTTTAAAAACTAA
>WAAG01078159.1:1855-13437 GCA_013390105.1 Tichodroma muraria
TCCTGAGATTCCAGCCCCCTTCCCTTCCTTAAAAAACAACAACAACAACAACAACAACAACAACAACAACAAGAGTTTATACAGACTTCTATATTTATATATATATATATATTTAATAACTTTATTTTGCAGCAGTGAATTTGCAGGCTGCTCTTTTCCTGGGAAATGAGATGGAAGATGGAGTTTGCTCCTTGCCGAAGGTTTAGGTTGTCCAACCTAAGCTGGTCTTTATTTTAGATGTTTTTTATTTTTACAGCAGAGAAAACAAAAATGTCTTGGCACAGAAGTTAATGTTTATATAACTATAAAAGAGCTGGATAATGTTTATCCTTTATTTTTCTATGTAGGCAGTGGGGTGGGGTTTTTAAATGCTTTTACAGCCGGGTGCAAAGCTGTTTAAAAAGGGCTCAGTTCTTCCCTCCTGTGTAAGGAAGGTGCAAAATCATTGATTTTATGGCCAGATTGGCTTTAATTGCCCAGGTGCTGGCCTGGCTTCTCCTCTGGGTGTCAAGGCACTTGGAAGCCCCTTGAGGGGACGTGGAATGGGGACATCACTTTGGGAAAACGTGGGGCATCCTAAAATCCCAGAGCCCCTTTGTGGGGCAGAGGGGCAAAACTCAATTCCGTTTTTTACAGCTCTTGAAGATGTAGATTTTTAACCGGTATTGTTTTGCAGTTTGAATTTGCCAAAGGTACGTTTTTATGGGGTGTGGCAGCTGACCAGCCTTCATCCTCCCGGAGTTTATTCCCACTTTTTCCTCCCTGAAGCCCTGATCCCATTCCAGGACCTCTCCTGGGGTTCCAGGAGGTGCCTGGAGCTGCTCAGTTCCCAGCAAAGGGAGATCCTGGAGCTGCTGTTTGCAGTTTAGAGTCCCTGGCAACTCCAAAGCAGCCCAAAATCCTTGGAAAATCCCAGTGCAGATCCAAAGGCACCTCTCAGCCTGGGCTTGGCAAGAAGCTGCTGCTCATCCCTGTCCAGGAGGGACAAAAATCTCACCTGGGGAGGGAAAACCCGAACTGGAGGGGGAGAACCCACCCTGGAGAAGCTCCTCTTTCCCTGAGTTGGGTTTTGCTGCATGGAATGCCAAGTGGGAAGGATGGAAGCTTCCCTGCATGCCCTGTTCCAGCTGGGAATGGCTTTTCCAGAGCAAATTCCATCCTTCAGCTGCTCCTTTGGGAGATCAGGAGGGATTTTTGTGATCCTGGATGTGCAAGTTCAGGTAACGGGGTTGATTTCCCATTTGGGAATGTCTCTTCCAAAGCAAATTCCATCCTTTAACCTCTTGCTTGGATGGTCAGGAGGGATTTTGGGAGCCTGGATGTGCAAATTCCAGTTCCAGGGCCCACGTCCCATTTGAATCCAGGGAAAAATTCCATCCTTCCCAAACCAAATTCCACCCTTTAGCCACTCCCTTGGATGATCAGCAGCCAAGGAGGAACTCTTGGGATCCAGTTCCAGGATCCCTATCCCCCCTTCCTGGGATGTTCCATTCCCATCTCCCTGCGGGGCATCCCGGGATGTCCCTTGGGATCTCTGGGGCTGGAATGTGGCCCTGGAGCTGTCCCATCACCCAGGTGTGGTTTTTAGGGTGACACTGAGCAGATCCCATCCTTTTCCCACATTTTTTGGATCAGGAAATCCAGGATCCCCTCTCGGGGGTGCCATGTGTGCCTTGTGGGAACGATCCCGGGGTGAAATGAGCTTTTTGCTGCCTTTTCTTGTGTCTTAACCTGAACGAATCCCTGTGCCTTAAAGTGGGAAAATCCTGCTGGATTCTCCTGGATTTGGTGGGATTGGAGGTCTCAGAGCTGGGAAGTTTTTCCTCGAGAAACTGGAGAGTCACTCCCAGAGCCGGAACTGCCTGGAAAATTCCCATGGAGATGGAATTTTGGGAATTTAATGCTGAAGAGACAAAATGTGGGATAATGTGGGTGATTCCAGCTCTTGGTGCAGCCTCTGAAATTCCCACTCCATCCTCCTCTTCCTCTGGATGCTCCTTGGATATTTCTGCCTTGGGAGAACCTCAGCTCCTCCTTGGAGTATCCTGGGAGTAGGGACACACAAAAATCCTGGCGAGGGGGTGTTGGGAAGTGGTTTGGGAATCCTGGGAGAGGGGGAGATCCCTGGGAACCTCCCGAGGGATGGGAACAGAAATGATCAGCCAGGATCTGTTGGGAGTTCGCTCCTCCTCAGGCTGGGAGTGGGCAAATCCTTCTGGGAGAAGGAAAATCCACTTGGATCACCCTGGACATCCCACAAAACCAGCCCAGTTCTCATAATTCCAGAGGTCTTTGCTGCAGCAGGAATATTTCCAATTTTCCAGCTTCTGGTGCTGGCTCTGCAGGGAAAATCCCTCCCCAAATCCCCTTCTCCATCCCAAAAACCCCTCCCAAGTTTGCCTTTGGAAGTTGTGCCGCAATTCTGAGCTGAAATCCCTGATTTTAGCCTGGTCTCTGACCCAATTCCGCCACTTCATCCACCACAAACGCGCAGAGTTATTCAAGGGAGGATGAGGAACTTCTCCAGTCCTTAATCCCCCTTTTTTCTTTGGATTTTTTGCCTCGGCAAAAATAAAATAATTTTTTTTTTTTTTTTTTAAATAAAAAGTGTTTTCTTCACTGTTTGCCAATGCAGGATCCAGGTGGGAAATGCTGCTACAGTTGTGTCACTGGAGCTCGAGGAAATAAAAATATCCTGATGGAATTCCAGCCCTAAATATTGTCCATTTTGGGCTTTTTAATCCTGGAATTCAGCAGCTCCAACCCCCTCAGAGCATCTTCCCCTTTGCCTCACTCACCTCCTGCTTTGTCTCCCGCTCAGCCACCTCAATAATCCCATTTTTGGCTGGGAAGAGAAAAACCAGGATTTCCTCCCGTTTTCTTTCCCGCCTGCTCCGAGGTTTGCCGAACAAAAATCAATTTCTCGTCACCCGCGGGAAGCTGGACCCTCCAAAAATTCCTCGGTGCTGCAGATCCCCAGCCCAGCCCACGGGATCCATCAAATCAATCCATCAAAATTTTTATTGTTTGGTTTTGGCCAGGCCCCAGCGAGGTTTGGAGCGGGTGACGAGGAAGGTGCTGATTAACGCCCCTGGGGCCGCTCTGCCCGGGAGAGGAGTGGAGAAATCGTGGATAAATAGTGGAGAAATGTTGGATAAATAGGGAATAATCCCTCCTTTCAGCAGCTCCGAAGGGGCTGAGGAGGGTGAGGTGCCACGGGCGGCCAGGGAAAAACTCCAGCAAAAAGCCTGGAGGGAGGGGGGGAAAACTTTGGACATTTCCTAAAGAATTTGGTGGGAGTGGGGGAAAACTGGGGCAAAGGAAAATGAGGAAATGGGTGGAAGTGGAAGAGATTTTGGTGTTCCGAAGAAATTCCTCTTCCAAAGCTGCAGGTTTGGGATTCCTCTTGGGATTCTTGGAGACTCCTCTGCGGGAGCTGCCTCAGGCCCAGGCTCAGAAGAGCCTCACCCAGAGCCTGCAGCTCCCAAGAGGAATCTGCAAAGATTCCAAGAGGAAATGGGTGGANGTCCTGGGAAAGGGATCCTGTCCAGGGAAAAAGGGACAAAGTCCTGGGATCCTGTCCAGGGAAAAAGGGATAAAATCCTGGGACAGGGATCCTGTCCGGGGAAGGGGACAAAGTCCTGGGATCCTGTCCAGGGAAAAAGGGACAAAGTCCTGGGAAAGGGATCCTGTCCAGGGAAAAAGGGACAAAGTCCTGGGATCCTGTCCAGGGAAAAAGGGATAAAATCCTGGGACAGGGATCCTGTCCGGGGAAGGGGACAAAGTCCTGGGATCCTGTCCAGGGAAAAAGGGACAAAGTCCTGGGAAAGGGATCCTGTCCAGGGAAAAAGGGACAAAGTCCTGGGATCCTGTCCAGGGAAAAAGGGATAAAATCCTGGGACAGGGATCCTGTCCGGGGAAGGGGACAAAGTCCAGGGATCCTGTCCAGGGAAAAAGGGACAAAGTCCTGGGAAAGGGATCCTGTCCAGGGAAAAAGGGACAAAGTCCTGGGATCCTGTCCAGGGAAAAAGGGATAAAATCCTGGGACAGGGATCCTGTCCGGGGAAGGGGACAAAGTCCTGGGATCCTGTCCAGGGAAAAAGGGACAAAGTCCTGGGATCCTGTCCAGGGAAGGGGACAAAATCCAGGGATCCTGTCCAGGGAAAAAGGGACAAAATCCTGGGAAAGGGATCCTGTCCTGGGAAAAAGGGACAAAGTCCTGGGATCCTGTCCAGGGAAAAAGGGACAAAATCCTGGGAAAGGGTCCTACAGAGCCTTTCCGGAGGGGTAAAATCAGGGATGTGGCCCTCTGGCAAAGCCTCCCGGGTACTTTTCCACCATCCGGGAGTCTCCAGTGCCCCGGGATCAGGGCGAGGCCCGGAGCAAACAGAGCCTGGGTGGGAGCAGCCGTTCACGGACTCCCGGAGCATCCACGGCTCACCGGGAAGAGGCTCCGGCTGAGCTCATCCCGGGACCGTTTTCCCGCAGGGAGCGGCAGCGCCCCGGCTCCCAGGTGGGGATTTGTGGGATTTCCGAGGAATGGCAGCTCCCAGGTGGGGATCTGTGGGATTTCCAAGGAATGGCAGCACCCTGGCTCCCAGGTGGGGATTTGTGGGATTTCCAAGGAATGGCAGCGCCCCGGCTCCCAGGTGGGGATTGATTTGTGGGATTTCCAAGGAACGGAGACCCCAGAGGAACTTCCCCTCCAGGGAAGTGTCCAAAGGCTCCACGCACACAATCCCGATGGAATCGCTGCTCGGATGGGGCCGGGATGGAGCTCATTCCCTGTCCTGGGAGCAGGGATGGGGTTCCAGAGGCAGCAGCAAACTCCGGATGTGCCCCTGGAATGGAGGCAGATGTTTTCCCGGAGCAGGGAGAACGTGGGATCCCTTTGGAGCAGCCAAATGATGTCAATCCTTCTCCAGATTCCCTGGAGCCGGCCTGGAGCGCTGCCAGCATTCCCGGGATCTGGTGGCTGTGGGGTGCAAGGCAGGGAGTTTCCCAGGCAAGTTTCCAGGAGTTTTTTCCCAAAAATTCGTGTTTTAATGTGGAAATCTGCGCCATTCCCCGGCGAGCAGCTGCCCACATCAAATTTTCCCCCTCAAATGTTTCCTCATTCCAGGTTGTATCCATTAAAAAGGAGGGAATGGGGATAACCTGCACCAATCCTGCTCTACTCCTGCAGCAGATTCCCAGGAAACCCCAGACTTATGTCTAAAAAAGGCGGGAATGGAGATTCCATTGAAATTGGCACCAATCCTTCTCTGCCCCTGCAGCAGAGTCCCAGGAAGCCCCAAACTTCCATTAAAAAAAGAGGGAATGGGGATAACCCTCAAGTTGGCACCATTCATTCCCTGCTCCTGCAGCAGGTCCCTCAAAATTCCCCAAACTTCCATGAAAAAGCACCCCGGGGGCTCAGTTCCCTGAGTATTCCCAAAAATGTGATGTCTTGGGTGAAACGGGCACCAAGAGGCCCCAAATCCAGGCACATTCCAGCCATGCCCACCCCAGCTCAGGAGCCACAATTCCATGGGGAGCTGGCCACGGTCACCACAAAAACCAGGAGCAAAACCTCCAGGAATTAATCCAAAGCCACGGCACGGGGAGTGTGGAAATATCGGGAATTTTCACATCAGTTGCTGAGAAAACGTGAGAGCCAAAATGCTGGAGCAGGAATCTGGGAATTCTTGGAGACTCCTCTGCGGGAGCTGCCTCAGGCCCAGGCTCAGAAGAGCCTCACCCAGAGCCTGCAGCTCCCAAGAGGAATCTGCAAAGATCCCAAGAGGAATCCCAAACCTGCAGCTTTGGAAGAGGAATTTCTTTGGAACACCAAAATCTCTTCCACTTCCACCCATTTCCTCTTGGAATCTTTGCAGATTCCTCTTGGGAGCTGCAGGCTCTGGGTGAGGCTCTTCTGAGCCTGGGCCTGAGGCAGCTCCCGCAGAGGAGTCTCCAAGAATCCCAAGAGGAATCCCAAACCTGCAGCTTTGGAAGAGGAATTTCTTCGGAACACCAAAATCTCTTCCACTTCCACCCATTTCCTCATTTTCCTTTGCCCCAGTTTTCCCCCACTCCCACCAAATTCTTTAGGAAATGTCCAAAGTTTTCCCCCCCTCCCTCCAGGCTTTTTGCTGGAGTTTTTCCCTGGCCGCCCGTGGCACCTCACCCTCCTCAGCCCCTTCGGAGCTGCTGAAAGGAGGGATTATTCCCTATTTATCCAACATTTCTCCACTATTTATCCACGATTTCTCCACTCCTCTCCCGGGCAGAGCGGCCCCAGGGGCGTTAATCAGCACCTTCCTCGTCACCCGCTCCAAACCTCGCTGGGGCCTGGCCAAAACCAAACAATAAAAATTTTGATGGATTGATTTGATGGATCCCGTGGGCTGGGCTGGGGATCTGCAGCACCGAGGAATTTTTGGAGGGTCCAGCTTCCCGCGGGTGACGAGAAATTGATTTTTGTTCGGCAAACCTCGGAGCAGGCGGGAAAGAAAACGGGAGGAAATCCTGGTTTTTCTCTTCCCAGCCAAAAATGGGATTATTGAGGTGGCTGAGCGGGAGACAAAGCAGGAGGTGAGTGAGGCAAAGGGGAAGATGCTCTGAGGGGGTTGGAGCTGCTGAATTCCAGGATTAAAAAGCCCAAAATGGACAATATTTAGGGCTGGAATTCCATCAGGATATTTTTATTTCCTCGAGCTCCAGTGACACAACTGTAGCAGCATTTCCCACCTGGATCCCGCATTGGCAAACAGTGAAGAAAACACTTTAAAAAAAAAAAACAACTTTTATTTTATTTGGCCGAGGCAAAAAAAACCAAACAAAAATCAGATTGGGAGCTTCAAAAGTTCCTCATCCTCTCCTGAATAACTCTGTGCGTTTGTGGCAGATGAAGCGGCAGAATTGGGTCAGAGGCTGGACTAAAATCAGGGATTTTGGGTCACAGACTGGACTAAAATCAGGGATTTTGGGTCACAGACCTGGCTAAAATCAGGGATTTTTGGGTCACAGACTGGGCTAAAATCAGGGATTTTTGGGTCACAGACTGGGCTAAAATCAGGGGGTTTGGGTCACAGACCAGGCTAAAATCAGGGATTTTGGATAACAGACTGGGCTAAAATCAGGGATTTTGGGTCACAGACCCGGCTAAAATCAGGATTTNGGATTTTTGATAACAGACTGGGCTAAAATCAGGGATTTTGGGTCACAGACCCGGCTAAAATCAGGATTTTTGGGTCACAGACCGGGCTAAAATCAGGGATTTTTGGGTCACAGACCGAGCTAAAATCAGGGATTTTTGGGTCACAGACTGGGCTAAAATCAGGGATTTGGGGTCAGAATTTCTGGCCCCACTCCAGAGCCACTTTACACCTGCAGAGCCTGGCGGAAAACACTTTCCCTGCTCCCCCGAGCTGTTTAAAGGAATTAAATCCCGTGGCCAAACCCAACTGGTTTTATTCCCTTTGCGGCCGAGTGTGGCAGAATCAGCCGGGAGGGGAAGGAGTGGCCGGAAAACTTTTCCCTCCTGGGCCTTCCAAGACAAACAGGGAGCTCCCGGAAAGGGGGAGAGGGGAGAGGGGAGGTGGAAAAGGTGAGATGTTTGCGTTCGTGCCCATTAGCCCTGAAAGAGAAGCGATGTTTGAGCAGAAACCAAGATAAAGATCGGAAACGGAGAACAAACAGAGCCCGGATCCTGGATTAATCCAACGGCAGCGCCGAGGGCTGCGATTGGCCCAGGGAATTCGGGGCTGCTCCATCCCTGGAAGTGTCGCAGGCCCGGCTGGAGCAGCCTGGGAGAGGGGAATGGGATCCTGCAAATGTCCCTTGGAAGTTCCTCCCCTCCCTGGGAATGGGATCCTGGCCTGGAAATGGGATCCTGTCCTAGGAATGGGATCCTGCCCTGGGAATGGGATCCTGACCTGGGAATGGGATCCTGACCTGGGAATGGGATCCTGCAAATGTCCCTTGGAAGTTCCTCCCCTCCCTGGGAATGGGATCCTGCCCTGGGAATGGGATCCTGCCCTGGGGAATGGGATCCTGCCCTGGGAATGGGATCCTGTCCTGGGGAATGGGATCCTGCCCTGGGAATGGGATCCTGTCCTAGGAATGGGATCCTGTCCTAGGAATGGGATCCTGACCTGGGAATGGGATCCTCTCCTTGGAATGGGATCCCACCCTGGGAATGGGATCCTTTACTGGAATGAGATCCTGCCCTGGGAAAGGGATCTTGTCCCTGGGAAGGGATCCATTTTTCTCCTGACAGAATCCCATTCCCAGGTCAGGATCCTATTCCCAGGACAGGATCCCTTTCCCAAGACTGGATCGCTTTCCTTTTCTCCTGCTTTGATATCCCATTCCAGCCTCAGGAGTTCTGGGAGATTGAAACATCCCCATGGAAAACCAAACTGTGCTGGAAAAGTTGGGAATATCCCTCTGGAAGCTCCGTGTGGGAAGGCAGGGCTGGAGCAGGTGTTGCTCTGAGGTTTTACCACCTGATCCTTTGGAATTCTGGCTGTCCCAAAAACCTCTGGATGAGAGGAATTCCTGGGACTTGGAAATCCTGGAATCAGCGCTGGGAGAAGCCCTCGGTGGGACCAGATCTGGGAGGATCCTCCCCCGGCTCCAGCGGCATCCAATGGGAAAATCCTGGGAGTCTCCCTCGCGTCCTTCCTGTCCCTGGCAGCTCCCAGAGCAGGGGAGAGCCCAACTCCCCCCGGATAATCCCAGGGATGCGGCTCCCCCTGGAGCAAAGGGGACCCCCGCGGTGGGATCCTGAGAGGGAAAAAAATGGGAATTTCATCCAGAATGTTTGGACTGTGAAATCCCCAGCACGGAGGGAATGTTTGGGCTCCAGGTGGAAAACATTCCACCTCCTCAAATCCTCCTCGGGGGGATTTTTGGCAGCAGGCAGAGCAGGGTCCTGGGGCCCTTCCTTGATTTCCACCCTTTTTCCTTGATTTCCACCCCTCTTCCCGGATTTCCACCCCTCTTCCTTGATTTTCACCCCTCTTCCTTGATTTTCACCTTTTTTCCTGGAATTCCACCCCTCTTCCCGGATTTCCACCCCTCTTCTTTGATTTTCACCCCTCTTCCTTGATTTTCACCCTTTCTCCTGGATTTCCACACTTTTCCTTTTTTTCTGCCCCTTTTCCTTGATTTCTGCCCCTTTTCCTCGATTTCCACTCTTTTTCCTTGATTTCCACCCCTTTTTCCTTGTTTTCCACCCTTTTTCCTGGATTTCCACCCTTTTCCCTGGATTTCCACCCTTTTTCCTTGATTTCCACCCCTTTTTCCTGGATTTCCACCCCTCCCTGTCCCCATTCCTGAGGGATTCCCGGGTCCCTGCTGGGACAGGACCCCTTTTATCCCTCCCGTTCCTATTTGGGGGTGAGGGATAACAACAAACCCAAATCCATCCCCCAAATCCTTCCCTTTGCTCCGTTTGGTTCCGAGATCGAAGCATTCCCACACAAACCCAGCCACGCTTTGCTCCAAATTCCTTTTCCTAAAAAAAAATCCTTTTCTTATCTCCTGACTTCCCCTCATGGTAGAGGGCACCGCAAATTCCCGCTGGTAGACGGCTTTGGAAGCACTTCCAGGGATTTTTCCTGGGATTTCTCCCTGCTTTTGGGTGTTTTTGGGAATTGAGGTGTCCAGCTGTGACAGAAGAGGAGGAATTCACCTTGGATTTTTGTGCAGGACTTTCCCATGGGAATGCCAATCCGCAAAGCTGCATTTTCCACCTCTCCAAACCCCTTTCTCCTCTTTTTTCCCCTTTTTTTTTGTGGGAATCTGCCTGGATATTTGTGCCACGTGGATTCTCCCCCTCTTCCCTGAATCTCTTTGGCATTGCTGCTTCCAAGGCTGGAGGAAGCAC
This sequence comes from Tichodroma muraria, assembly GCA_013390105.1. NCBI lineage: Eukaryota > Metazoa > Chordata > Aves > Passeriformes > Sittidae > Tichodroma > Tichodroma muraria. The sequence continues at coordinate 11,730 of WAAG01078159.1, forward strand.
CAGGTGGACCCAAAAATAGGGATGTGATCCATGGCTCTTCCATGGATGCTGCAGCTGGATTGGGAAGAGATGAGACATTTCCATGGATAACAGGAGCATCTACAATGGGAATAATCAATGCTGAAAATCCTTGAGGGATTTGAAGAGCTCGAAATCCTCGTGGAATCATGGAATGGGTTGGGTTGGAGGGACCCTACAGCTCATCCCATTCCCATGGGACACGTTCCCCTATCCCAGATTGCTCCAAGCCCTGTCCAGGCTTTGGACACTTCCAGGGCTGGCTGGGGTGTCCTCATGGCTCAGCTTCCCTCTCTCCTGGGAAAACATCCCCAAATCCCAAAGGATTGCTCCTCATTCCCGAGGGATTTCTCTCTCTCCTCCTGGGAAAACATCCCCACATCCCAAAGGATTGCTCCTCATTCCCGAGGGATTTCTCTCTCTCCTCCTGGGAAAACATCCCCACATCCCAAAGGGTTGCTCCTCATTCCCGAGGGATTTCCCCCTCTCCTCCTGGGAAAACATCCCCACATCCCAAAGGGTTGCTCCTCATTCCTGAGAGATTTCCCTCTCTGCTCCTGGGAAAACATCCCCACATCCCAAAGGATCCCAAAGGGATCCTCATCCCGAGGGATTTCCCGCTCTCCTGGGATCCCCCTGCTGCAGCCCCAGGGGTGTCCTTGCCCTTCCCCCCTCTGACTCCGAGCCCCAAACCGTTCCCGCTGCTCTGCAAACTCCAGCCAAAGCTTCCCTTGGCTCCAGTCCCTGGATTTCTGCCAGGAATGCGGTTCAGGGCATGCAAATGTTGCTCAGCACTTCCATTATCCACAGGCAGCCTCCTCCCTCCCTCTTTGATTTTTTTGGGGAGTTTTTTTTTTATCCTTTAAAGAAATGATTTGGCCCCGAGCAGGGGCGGCCTGGTGGCAGCACCAGCCCCGGGAAAATCCTGATGGATCCTGATGGACTTAAATGAAGTTTTCCCTTCCCGCTTGGGCACAACCAGGAATTCTGCTTCCTTAGGGCTGATGGAATGCCCTGGCTCTGGAGTCAGGTGTGGGATTTTCCCAGTCCCCATTAATCAAGGGGATATTTATCCCCTGGGAATGATTGATACCTTCACACTCTCCAAGGATTTGGTTATCAAACAGCTCAGCCCCTTTTTTTTTATTTGTCCTGGTGCTTTGTGCTTGGCAAATAAAGGGAAAACCATCTGGAAGCGTGATTTCTTTCCATAAAAAGCCCCGTGGGGTGGGAGGGGAGGAGGGAGGGCAGGGCTGAGGCAGCCGAGGGGTTTCTCCGGACGGAGCCGGCATGGATCTGGAGCCGCCGCCTCATCCCTGCTCCAGCCGGGCTCATCCCAGAATTTTTTGGCAGGACCCCACCTGCACTTTGCTGTTTGGCAGCAAAATACGGGATGCAGCTGGATTAGGGAGCAGGGGGCTCAGCAGGATTATTCTGGCAGGGATAAATCCAGTGGGAGATCCCAAATCCAGCCCTGGCTGCGGGGTTGAGGGTGCCCCTGCCTGGGACAAACCATCCCCTGGGAGAGGAGCTTCTCCCATCCTGAGTGATGGGATCAGGGCCTGGAGAGCAGGATTGGGCTCCATTCCCAGCTCCGTTTTCCCATATAATTCCTGCTTTGGTGGGGGGTTTTTTTGGTTTTTTTTTTTTTTTTTTTTTTTTTTTTTTTTTTTTTTTTTATTTTCCAACA
>WAAG01078159.1:35218-46496 GCA_013390105.1 Tichodroma muraria
TAATAATAATAATATTGCAACACTAACAGTGCAGGGGGTGGGGTGAGTTCAGCTTTAAGGTCTTCCCAATCCAAATATTTCCTTGATTTTAGGGCAAGAAATCTTTTATTAATCCTCTTCAATTCTTAATATTTATTCGTAAACTCTCATGTGATGGGAGAATGATTTTTTTAAACTTTGCAGCAGCTTTGGGAGCAGAGTCGGAATTAAGCTCCCACTTTCCCTCTGCTGATTGTTAAATTTATTTTGATGTTCCAATGGAAATCTGAGATTTCCTGACGGGATGAAACGCACATGAAAATCCAGAATCCAGGTGTTTTATTTCCTTGCAGGGGTGCTGCAGCCGTGTTCATTAAAAAGTGCTTCTGCCTTAATTAGCAGGGTGAATAAAATGCAATTACCAGGCCAGGCCACTGCCACGGGATTTATTAAAAACCAGAGGAGAAAGCTCTGATGCGAAATCCAAGGAAAATCCAACATTTTTATTCTGCTGGCATCGCCAGCCCAATAAAGACTCGGACACCAAAACCCCTTAAATTTGACTTTTTATTTCATTGCAGAAGAAAATCCAACTCAGGCCTCATTACGTTATGCGTCTTTAATTTATAAAAATAAGCAAAGAAAATAACTTGCCTCTCTCTCCTCGCCATGATATGTTTCAAATAACCTTTATACGAACACACGGAGCTTTACAAACGTCATGGAATCAATAAATAAAGACATATACCAGATATGCTCACTGTTTATTCCAGTACTCAGCAAAAAAAAAAAAACCAAAAANTTTCCCTTTCCTAGGTCTCTTTAAATTATAAATACAAACAATGCAAATTTATAATGGCACAAAAATGTCTAAAGTGCAAACGAACCGCGAGACTCATGCAAACCTCCCCAGGGAAGCCCCTCCCCGCCCCCGAGAGAAAATCCTCCCGTGGGACTGAAAGGGTTAAAGCGGAGAGGAGCTCCCAGGTGGAACTGCTGGGACTCGATCTTGGGCACCCTTCCCCATCCCGAGGGATCTCCCACACCTAAATCCAAATCTTCCCGTCCTTCCCGAGGGGTGGGAAGAGCCTCCAGGTGGCCTCTCCTGACCGGGGAGGGGAGGGATGAGCCATCCCAAGATCCTCCCTGCTCCAGCACGGGGACAAAAGCGGCCTCAAAGCTCAAAAATCAGGAATTGCGGCTCTCTGGGACGTGGATGGCACCAGGGGATGATTCCCTCTGGCTCCGGGGGATGATTCCCTGGAGCACCACGGCAAACCCCACCAGGGGGAATCATCTTCCCGCTCCTCTTCCCGCCGTGTCCAGGAGACAAAAGTCGAAATTGCTGCCGGAAAGGGGAATTTCGTTATGGCACCCCAAACAAAGATGGGGCTGGCAGGTCCAAGGCTCCTCCTTGGCCCCAAATCTGCTTTAGGCACCTTCCTTGGGGTTGCAGATAAATGGGCGGGTGGAGAAGCCGCTTTCCGTGAGGATTATCCCTGCCCAGGTGCCCTTGGAAAGCTCTTGGAAGCTTTGGGACCCCACAGTGGGAGCTCTGGAGCACCAGCAGCGCCTCCCAGGTGGGGTTTGACCACTGCCCCGAGCCAAGGGAAGACTTTTTGTCACCAATTCCCAAAAAAAAGAAGCGTGGACTGGATGCACAAACCCCAGCAGAGTTCCCTGGCTCCCAACAGCCGTGGGTTGGGAAGTCAGGGATGCACTCCTGGGATCAATTCCTAAATACAATCCCAATTTAGGGCCAGAATATTCCAGAAGCTTTTGGTTTTCACCTCTCAGAACTTCTTTGTGTCGGCCTCTCAATCCCTGCCTTGTTCAGGAAGGAGCAACTTTGCATCTTCCTTGCCCTGGACGGCTCCGTTTGGAGTATCCCAGAAAAATTAGGAATTCCGACCCCCCACTGATGTCAGCAACATTTTTTTGCTGCTTCCAATTCTCTGCCAGCACTTTTGGGCTACATTTCGTGAAGACAGCGGCATCTGAAATGCTGCCACTGCATCTGGTTTTGATATTCCAGCAGCAAGTTCTGCTTTAAAGGCTTTGTGGCTTTCCAAACAACACAAAAAAATAAAAATAAATAAAGATCTATTGCTTCAGGTTTCCATAAGAAAAAGAGATCCCTCCTTTATCAGCCCTCCAACGGTCTGAGGCAGAGTCTCCCACTCTGCAGAGACTCCAGGGGATGGGTTTGGGATTGGCCTGGTGGATCCCACACCACAGAGGGGATTTTTGGGCTCACCGGAGCCTGGCTGTGGTGGGGAGCAGCTTTGGGGTCTCCCAGCTCTGCTCCTCTTCCCAGAGCCCGCTGAGGAGGAGGAGGAGGATGGAGGAAGGGCGGCTCCCAAAGCGTTCACTCCGCGTCCTCAGCTTTCCTGCTGGAGCTTGAGAGAGGATTATGGGTTTTCCCTGCCTTTCCCCAGAAATCCTGATGGGAGTTTTGCCCTGTGAGATTCCCAAGGGATCTGATAATTCTGAAATTCCCAGCAGATCTGCCTTGGCTCTAAGTGCATCTCCTGGCAGCCCTGTGGGGACAGGACTGACCAGCCTGAACTTGGGTTTTTTATGGGTTTTTCCTCAATTTCAGCTCTGAAAGGCTGTTCCTGGCCCTGCGATTCCCATCCTAAACCTTTCCCCTCTTCCCTTCTGAAAAGGCCACAGAGTGGAACGTGAACTCTCGACTATGACAGAGGTGCTGCTTCCAGGAAAAATAAAACAGTAATAAAGAAAGAGCTGACTTACAAAACTCAGTTTAGACAACAAAGTTATTCTGTTCTGCTCCTTTGAAGCAGACTCTGGTGGAGCTTATGGACAGTACAGACAGATTTTAGCACTATTTATACCACAGTTAGAGCAAGGCCTTTAATACTCTAATCTTAAGACAGGCTTTGTTTCTGTTAGGCTTCGTTTAAAGCTTCAGGCAGTTAAATACAGTACAGAGATGTGAGCTTTGAAATACAACACACGATTATGGGACCTCCTGGCCAGCTCCAGCCACAGCCTGGCACCTCTTTCCATGGCAGAACATGTCCCTCTCCTGGTTTTGGGGTTTGTGGGGTGGTTTGAACTCGTTTTGCACCGTGGTGCCGGGTCCTGGTGACTAAAGCTACCCAGCGAGTTTGGTAAATCCCGATTTAAACGTGTTCACAGCGCTCTGCTGGAAGGGTTGGGACTAAGGGTGACACTACAGGACCAGGAACGTGACATCCATGTTCGTCCATGGCCAGCACAGATTCATGACATGAATTCCACGGATATTTTTAGGGTGTGCAAGAGTTTCTAGTGCAGCTTTCGTCACCTGCAGGAGAGGACCGGCTCCTCTCCTCGGTGCCGAATCTCCAGGTGCCAGCACAACAGTTTGGGACAAAACTTAGCCTCCAAACGTTGGGGATTTGGTGCCTGAAGGCCTGACCACTGTAGGGATCTACTTAAGACCAAGACTTTTTGGGATAACAGATTTTTTGGTGGGGCAGAGAAGAGACAGAGCCGCTTGGCTGGCGGGGAAGCCGTGACGCCGAACGCAGACCCATGCAGAAGTGTCGTTCGAAGAGGAACAGAAAAGATGAACCAACTAAACGAGCCCTAAGGAACTAAACCCAGCTCCCGGGGGCTTCAGATACCTACAGTCCACGGGCTTTGGGTGCAGCACTCCCCTGGAGCGGAGCCCTCGGCTTCGGTCGCGCTCGGCCTCCCCCAGCGCCGTCAGGCGCGTTCGGCGGAGCCGCGCTTGCCGTGGGCCGGCACGGGGCCCTCACCTCGGAGGTTCCTGAGGAGCAGCTTCAGCTTCTGCGGCTCCGAGAGCCTCCTGCGCAGGGAGTCGGCGCGGGGGTGGCCCTGGGCGCACTGGTCGCTCTGCAGCAGGTGGAACAGGCTGGCCACGTTGGGCCCGAGCTTCTCCATCAGGCTCTCCTTGATGGTGCTCACGGTGTCCTCGTCGCACTCCAGCAGGCTCCTCACCAGTTTGTTGTAATACCTGCAGCAGAGGGACCTCGTCAGCCCACGGTGCCCCCCAGCCAGGCGACAAAGCTGCCAGAATTGGGATTTTTAACTCATCCGGAGCGTGTTTGGAATTGATTTCTGACGGCGTTGTCACAGAATTTTTAAGGCTGGGAAAGGCCTCCCAAGGCCAAGTCCAGCCTTGCTGTCTCTGCACCCAAACACCCCGGGCAGGGCAGTGCTGTGCCCCTGGCACAGGGAAGGAGCACCATTGCCAAAATTCCGGTTTAACTGCCCCACACCAGCAGCTGCCCCAGCCGTGGGAGGTGAGGGAGTGAGCACAGGGGGTTTGGGGTGATCCTGGTGGATCGGGCAGGTGAAAACGAGGAGCTGAGGGAAGCAGAAGTGGGTCAAAGGCTGTGATTTGCTCTCCGCCAAACACCCAAGTTCCCAGAGCTTTGAGAAGGAAAATGATTGATGTTGGCAACAACAGATCCTGCCTGATGTGGGATCCCAGGCTGGCCTGGCCTCTGCTCCGAGGCCAAGCCATGACTGGTCCATCCCTGGGGCACCATTCCCTTTGCCCCTTTGCCCCTTTCCCTGCACAGCCCTTACCAGGACCAGAAGGGGGAGAAGCAGCTCGGTCCAAGCCGGGCAGATTCCCTTGGGACAGATCTTTGGGACACACAATCCACTGTCACCTCCATTCCCTTCGTCCCTCTGCCTCTCTTTCCCTGCACAGCCCTTACAAGGATCAGAGGGAGAAGCAGCTCGGTCCAAGCCTGGATTCCCTCGGGACAGATCCTTAGGACACACAATCCATTGTCACTTCCAAGCCCACCACGCACGAGGCTCCAAATGAGGCTTTCCCTGCCTCCTCTCCAGCTGCATCTTCCCCTTCCAGCAGCCCTGAGCACAAATTCCTTGTCCAAGGAGCAGCCAGGAAGTGGTGCTGCTCTGTATTCCCAGCCCTGCCAAGAATTCCCCCAAGGAATACTCCTCCAAAGCCCCAGGAGCACGGCTGGGAGAGCACCTGGCACCTCCCTGCACCAGGGAACATCTTCCCAGGGAGACAAAGTTGGGAAAAAGGGCAGCAGTCCCACATTTGCTGGGATTTCTGCCTGAAAGGACGTCGGGGAACTTATTTTAAGCACTTTAAGGTCACGGTGACATTTTTCCACAGGAGCAGAGGAGAACAACCTGCAGGTGGAGGAGGGGAAGGAAGAGGGAAATGAAAGTTCCCATTCAAAATCCTTTCCCAACTCTCAGCCCTGGCCTTTTGGAGCAGCCGGGGAGGTCAGGTGAGGTCAAAGTTTGAGCTGCACAAAAGGACCAGGCTCTGGCTCGCTGTGAGCCCGGCTCAGCAGGGCTGGGAGCGAGGGCTGACGTGGAGATGAGCAAAGCTGAGCCGGCCACAAACCCAGCTTAAATCAGGGCCAGACACAGAGCCCATCCAGCCCCGCGACTTCCATGCTCGGACACCTTTGGGCACTTTTTCGGGCTGTAAGCAGAGCTTTTCCTGCCCTGCTGCTCCTGCCCTGAGATTAAATCGCAGGAAGATGCAATGACCTTTAACTACTTCCCCTCGGCGGCCGGGCCAAGTGGCACATTCTGATCCTGCGGCTCTGCTGGGCCGGGGGGCTGGGAAAGCAGGATGCTCTGGGAGCCCTCAGGGCAACCTCGGAGCTGGGAAATCCTCCTGCTTTTGTTCCTCAGCGTGTCACAATATCCTCTGCCTCGGGCTGGGGGAGGAGCTCCCTGCGCCTCGGGAGAGGCTCCAGGGCTCGTTCCTCCCAGAGGAGCATCCCCAGCACTGCCCAAGCGTCCCCACGTCCGCCTCCAAGGGCTGCTAAACTCCACAATCCATCAGTTTAAGCTGGCACTGCCCAGAGCTGCCTGCTCCTCTCCCGGTCCTCCAAAACCTCTTCCAAATCTGCTTGGGGGGAAGACACACAAGTTTCATTTTCACTCCCCCCGGTATAATTTTGCCTTCCCAATTTTGCCATTTTCTGGATAGACAAGAAAACGTTTCTCCGTCTACAACAGTTTTCTGTAATAGGAAATGGATTTCCACGATCCTTGTGGGTCCCTTCCAACTCCAGATATTCTGGGATTCTCTGAATAGATTTATGCTGGCTGATGCAACATAAAATGTGCTTATCGCCTACACACCTGTCCTGGGACGGGTCTGGAGGTTTGGGATGCTCCTGGATCCAGCCAAAACCACCCCAGAGGAGCCGAGGTCTTGGCCACGGCCAGGCCCCATGACCCAGTGCTCTGTTTGCACTCCAATCCAGGAGTTATTTATTCCAACCGCTCCGAAAGGTCCCTTTTATCCCAATCACAAGACTCAGCACTGATTGTTCCAGGATTTGGAGGAAGAAATCCCTGCCCCTGCAGCGTGACTGCACAGACTGCAGCAGCTCCCTGAAGCCTCCCTGTGTCCCTTGTCCTTGGAGGACGGGGACAGGGCACTCCTGTGCTGAGGGGCAGGTGCCAGGCAGCGGCGTGGCGTTCCCGTCCCTGCAGGCAGCAGGAGCAGGAGACGACCCCAAGGCAGAGCAGTGAGAGCCCCAGACTGTCCCTAGGAATGAGAGGCGCGGGATCAGGGCACAGCGGGGTTACGCGGGAGCAGGTGTGCTGCTTCCTTCCGTTTGCCCGGGATTTTTGTGGCAGCGTGGTAATCCGGAGGAGAAGGTTTCATTTTCCAGGAAGGGGATGGCTGCAGCCTGGAGAAGGGAATGAGGTGGCAGTGGACGGAGAAGGCCAGGCTGGATGGGCCTTGGAGCAACCCGGGACAGGGGAAAGTCTCCCTGTCCTGGACTGGGGTGGGATGAGACGGGGTTTAAGGTCCCTTCCCACCCAAACCATTCCATGATTCCTTGATTCTCTGGGCAGCTCTGAAGTGTTCAATGTGCCAGGCACGCCGAATTAATCGACCTGATTTGGGATCATTGACCATTATAGTGCACTCAAACCAAAAATGCTGACATTCAAACAAACTCCAGGCTTTGGAGTAAGGGATGTCTGGGTAATTTTATGATTCTCCTCTGGAGATGCTTTTAAATGTATTTCCCAAATGGAGAAATACATTTCTGTTTGAAAAAAATAAATAGAAATAAATAAAATATAATAGAAAATAATATAAATAAATAAATTTCTATTTGGGAAAATAAATTTACCGAAAAGGGAAATAAATATATTTTTTTTCCAGAAAGGGAAATACGTGCACTTCCCAAAATGAAAAACAAGTGTATTTTCCCAAAAAGGGAAATAAATACATTTCCCGAAAAAAGAGAAAACTGCTAAAGCCGAACAGGGTTTGAAGAAGAGCAGAGCTTTACTGGGCTAAGCTGTTCTAGGCTTAAACAGCCGTTAAATCCCCTCAGCCCCTCCCACTCCTGCCTCTGCAATTCCCATTCCCGATTTTCCAAGGCAAGCCCCGCCTACCGGTTTGAGAACTGATTTGGGAGCTGCACCACCTCGGTGATGGCCTCGGGGTTGCGCTTGGCGATGCCGCACATGTCCAGCTTGCTGTAGCACTCCTCCTGCACCTCGGAGATCATCCTCTGGAACGTGGAGCACCTGCGGATGGCCAGGAACACCTTGGACGTCACGCCGTTGGCGATGCACTTCAGGCTCTCCTTCACGAAAGCTTTTCCCTGCAAAGGGAAGGGAAAAAAAGAACCCCTTCAACTGCACCAGAATTCCAGGGATTCCAAAAGAAGGCGGTGGAATCCAAAGAAGGTGGAATATCCATAACACTACCCCAAAAGAAGGGATAGTGTTATGGATATTCCAGCAGGCCTGGCTGTGATAATTACCCTTGATAATTGCTCTCCCCCAATTACAGACCTGCCAGGCACGGCAGGGAATGGGACTTGAATTCACCCAGCCATTGCAGAGCTGTCACTCTCAGCAGCTGGGATGCTCTGAACTCCCATTCCCAAAAGATTTAGGCAGTGGGAATCTTTGGCCTGGGAGTGCCAGGACCAGAGATGGAGCAGTTCTGCCCCACGCATCGATTTAACATCGGTTTAATCCAGCAGTTTAACACATCTGGTTCAAACCTCAAGAGCCTCAAGGAGCTTTTAAATCCGTCCTTGGGAGCGGGAGCACAGGGAGCCAGGTGAGGAAAGCACCTCCTTTTTGGGAGGAAAGCACAGAGGGAAAGGGATTCTGGCAGAGCACAGCCCCCCAGTATTGCCCCGTTTATCCTCCCTGCAGCCCCAGCCTGGCTGCGTACCCCCGGACCCAAACACTTCCAAGTCAGAGCCCAGCCCTGTGCCAGGTCACACAGGCAGGAGGTTTATTTTGTTAGAAGAACATTTCTACTTCCTCCTGCAGAGGAAACCTCGCTCTCCTCCCCACGGATCCCTCCGTGCCAAGTCCTCACACGGAGCAGGGAGCGGGTGGAAAAAGAGCCCTGGAGAACGCGCTTGGAGCCAAAAGTGGGGGCTGAGAGGAGCAGCCGAGCTGCAGGAACTGCTGCAGGGAGGGGAGGGTTAATCCTGACCAAAGCACGGCTTAAATTAAGGCAGGCATTGAGCGAAGCTAAGTGCTCGTGCTTTAGAACCCGCCGGACTTGTCGGGGGCATGAAAACGCGGCTCCCATTTATCCTCGGCCTGGTTTTATTTTCGGCCGGGTTTGATTCTTGGCCGGGTTTGACTCTCGGCTTGGTTTTATTCATTCTCGGCCGGGTTCGACTCCCGGCCGGGTTTTATTCCCGTCCCCTTTGCGCCGGGGCCGTACCTGAGTGTCGAATTTAGCGGCGCTGTAGAGGAAGGACTTGCAGATGTCGTACATCCCGTCCGTGTCGCACGTGGAGTTCTCCAGGCAGGCGAAGGCGCCGCAGCCCACCTGGAGGGCACTGTTCAGGCACCGGACCACCTCGGCTGCGGGACAGAGGCGCGGGAAGGTCAGCACAGCGAGAGCGAGCCCAGCCCGCAGCCAAATCCCGCTCCGGCAGCGGCGAGGCGGGCGCGGCTCAGAGCCGCTCCGACGCTCCCAAATCTGCCGCAGGCTGCGAGAGCTCCGCCGGGAGAAGGGAAGGCTCCAGGGAGACCTCAGAGCCCCTTCTGGTGCCGAAAAGAGCATTATAAAGAAGTGGGAGAGTGATTTCTTTATACGCACGGTGATAGAAGAGCTGGGAGTGGTTTTAAGCTAAGAGGAGAGATTTAGGTCAGATATTAGGGAGGAATTCCCTACTTGGAGGGCAGTGAGGCCCTGGCACAGGATGCCCAGAGAGGCTGTGGATTCCTCATCCCTGGAAATGTCCAAAGCCAGGTTGGAATACCCTGGGATAGTGGAAGGTGTCCCTGCCCGTGGCAGGGGACGGGATGAGTTTTAAAGTCCCTTCCAACCTAAACCATTCCAGGATTCTATAATTCTGTAATTCCATGACTCTATAATTCCATGATTCTACAATTCCATGATTCTACAATTCCAGGATTCTACATTTCCAGGACTCTACATTCCAGAGTTTTCTGAAGACATGGCCAGCCCCCCAAGGAACAGAAATTCCAATTACCAAACCCCTCGAGGGTCTCACACAGATTAAAAGAGGCAGCGCCTCACAGTCCTTGCTGAGATGGAGACCCAAATGTCCATCCCAGCCCCGTTCTCACTTCAGACATTTACATCGTTATCCCAGCTCCCTCTAAAGAAGGAGCAGGGATGAGGATGGGCCCACGGGAAGCTCTGGCTGCCGAGCTCCCTTCCTTGGTCTTTGTCCGACGGGAGCAGCCTGGCAACACCGGGCTCACGAAACCACCCCGAAAATGAGATTGAGGTGTCGGCAAATGCCAGCAAGTTGGCAGGAAATCGCACGTATTGGGAGGTATTTGTGCTTTTCCAAAGTGCCTGGATTACCCAGAAAGACGATTTTAGCTTGAGAGTCAATTCTCAGCACTCAGAAGGGCTTCATCCAGCAGCTTCGCGCTGAAACTGCCCTGGGAGCTCGCAGGCGTAGCCGAAAAAGGGTCATTTTTGCTGAAGGTTCGGGAGGGGAAGGGAAATTTGGGCAGAGAAAGTTCAGGTAATGGAGCTCCGGGGATAATTAAAACCCCGGAGGCAGCGGTGCGTCTGAGCACGAGGGTATCCATGTCATCCCGGTTTTCTCAGAGCAGACCCAGTGCATTTTAACAATGAATCAGCAGAATTGCCACATGATTGCCCTGAAATTAGCCGGGATTAACCTCGCTGGGTGAGCCGAACATCTGTCCCCTCCCGCGCCTGGGCAAGGCACGTTCATTGCTTCTGCAGCTCATGTTACCAGACATTCCTGGGGGAGAAATGCGAACCCAGGGTCCCCCATCCAGCCCCGAGGTGTGGGAAAAGTGAGGCTTTACCGGCAGCCAACACACCTTATCAAATCCAAGTTGTGTCCTAAAGATAATTCTTTATAACTGGGATTTTTTTTCCCGGAAAAAAAAAAAAAAAAAAAAAAAAAAAAAAAAAGGGAGGAATAATATTGAAAAAAGAATTCCCCCAATTAACCCCTCGTCGTTCCTCGCCCTTGCTGACGTGCCTGAAGGGAGGAATATTTGGTAATTCATCCCCTCCCCGGTTCATAACCTCCCGCAGCACGAGCCAGCCCCATAATTAGCTTTCCACAGGTTCCAATTAGAACTTCAGCCGACTCCGGGTGCGCGGAGCTTTGATTGTTTTAGGCACGAAAAGGGAGACCCCACGTTTCTATAGCAACAGAACACAAAAGCAAACCGAGCAAACACCCCGCTCCGACGCCGCAGAGCCCCGCGGATCTAAAATGAGGCAGCTGTTAATGAGCTCCGAATTAGAGCTTTAATATCTCTGCGGCACGGTAGAAGGCAGATTTTTAATTCCCATTGTTCCAGACAATGTCTCCAAGTTATCTAAGCGGCGAAGTCCAGACACCCCAGGGCTGACTCGCCAGCAGTTATTTTTTTCCTCCGTTGTGGAAGCAAGTTTGTTAAATGTCACCAATGCATTTTTACAGTCGCAGCTGACCGGTAGCGATCAGTTTGTGACAATCGAACAGTTTCTAGGTCCTTTGAGCAGACAGATGTTCACTGAGCAACGGGTCGGTCCCAGCGCCGCGGATTTTATCAACTTCCTAAAAAGCAAGGGATTTAACACCGGAGTTGGGGAAGGGGTACATGCAAGCAGGAAAATAAAAATGATAAAAAGTGCACGGAACTCATTGAGGAGCTGGGGGAGGAGGGGAGAGCCGGGATTGCATCCTCGCAGCGCTTCCCTGCCCCGGCTCCTACAGGAGATTCCTGCTCCAGCTCTGCACCGGCAGCTCCTGCCAGCCCTGAAAGGAACATTTGTGCTGCCAGCCGGTAAGTTTATAAGGAAAAAAAA